>SJYV01050598.1:5102-16804 GCA_006410875.1 Neotragus pygmaeus | reverse complement strand
ATATACACAATGGAGTATTACTCAGCCATTAAAAAGAATACATTTGAATCAGTTCTAATGAGATGGATGAAACTGGAGCCTATTATACAGAGTGAAGTAAGCCAGAAAGAAAAACACCAATACAGTATACTGACACATATATATGGAATTTAGAAAGATAGTAATGATGACCCTGTATGTGAGACAACAAAAGAGACACAGACATATAGAACGGACTTTTGGCCTCTGAGGGAGAGGGCGAGGGTGGGATGATTTGGGAGAATGGCATTGAAGCATGTATACTATCATGTAAGAAATGAGGCACCGGTTTATGTTCGATGCAGGATGCAGGCTGCTTGGAGCTGGTGCACGGCAATGATCCAGAGAGACGTTGTGGAGTGGGAGGTGGGAGGGGGATTCAGGATTGGGAGCTCGTGTACACCTGTGGTGGATTCATGTTGATGAATGGCGAAGCCAATAGAGTGTTATAAAGTTAAAAAAAAAAAAAAATCGGGTGAGAATGCTGCAAGTGTAACCAGAGTGAACTAACTTGGGCTAGCATACCAGACGGTGGGATAGCTACCATGCAAAAAGCTCTAACATAAGACACCACCAGGACTGCGCATGGAACAAAGGATGGAACAGAAATAACCAGCTGCAGACCATCCCCCTCTAGTGACAGGCAGCCAGAGCTGTAAGGGCTGGAAGGGGACAATCACAGCCTTGGAGAGACATTTCCTACCAAACTGCAAGCAGGCTTCTTTGCTAAGACTTCTTGGGGTTCTGGACAGTCACCATCCACCTAAGAAGGGGCACCAGCGGTACACCCAGAAAACTGAGCAGCAGGGATGGGAAAGGTGATAAGTCACAGAGACTGCATTCACCATACACCTGAGCTACTCGGACCTGGGAAGGGCACAAAACGCAGGCCCAACCTCTGAGGGCAACCTGAGAGCCAAGCCTGAGCGGCTTAGAACGGCGAGGTGCATGCAGCCTAGGGCCGGCCTCAGACGGTTCCCAGTGGGGCAAAGTAGAGCCTGAGCAGTGTGCACCGTGAGCATGCATGGCTGAGACACTGCGAGCACACGCCAGTGTTATTTGTTTGCAGCATCCCTCCCTCCCCACAGCGTGACTGAACAAGTGAACCTAAGAAAAAAAAAAGTGTCCACCCCCGCTCCCCTTGTGTCAGGGCGGAAATCAGACACTGAAGAGACCAGCAAACAGAAGAAGCTAAACAGAGGGAACCACCTTGGAAGTGACCCCACTCTACCCACAACACCGGAGAAAGTCCCTGATATATCTTTTCTATTCTTGCAATCATTCTCTTTTTTTGTTGTTGTTGTTGATGTTGCTGTTTGATTGTTTTTTCTTCTTTTTTTTATTTAACTTTTTAAGTCCTCTATTTCTCCTTTAATTTTTATAACCTACCATTACTTTTCAAAAAAAAAATCCTATTTTTAAAGTAAATGCCGTATACATATTTTTTTGTGGTTGTTGTTGTTGTTTTATAATAAACCTTGTGACTTTGTTTTCTTCTTCTTCTTCTTCTTTTCTTTAATATTGTATTTTTGAAAATCCAACCTCTAGATTTTTAATCTTTGCTTTTTGGTATATGTTGTCAATTTTGTACATTTAAAAACCCAATCTTCAGTACCCAATTTTACCTGAGAGCGAGATTACTGGCTTGACCACTCTTTCCTCCTTTGGATTCTCCTTTTTCCCCACCAGGTTGTCTCTGTCTCCTCCCTCCCCCTTCTCTTCTCTACCCAACTCTGTGAATCTCTGTGTATTCCAGACGATGGAGAAAACTTAGGGAAATGGTTACTAGCTGGATCTGTCTCTCTCCTTTTCATTTCTCTCTTTTATCCTCCTGGCCACCTTTGTCTACTTTCTCCCTCTCCTCTTCCCTGTATAAATCCATGAACATCTCTGAGCAGTCCAGACTGTGGAGCACAAATAAGGAAGTGACTACTGGCTAGCTGGCTCTCTCCTATTTTGATCCCACCTCATCTCACTCCAGTCACCTCTAACTACCCCCTCCCTCTTCTCTTCTCCATGTAACTCAGTGAACCTCTTTGGGTGTCCCTCAATGTGGATAAACTTTTCATCTCTAACCTAGATGTTTTATCATCAGTGCTGTATAGATGGAGAAGTCTTGAGGCTACTGTAAAAATAAAACTGAAAAC
The DNA here is from genome assembly GCA_006410875.1 of Neotragus pygmaeus. Taxonomy (NCBI): domain Eukaryota; kingdom Metazoa; phylum Chordata; class Mammalia; order Artiodactyla; family Bovidae; genus Neotragus; species Neotragus pygmaeus. The sequence continues at coordinate 14,639 of SJYV01050598.1, read as the reverse complement.
CAAAAGCAGGAGGCTTAAGTCCAAATCCTGAGAACATCAGAGAACTCCTGACTCCAGGGGACATTAATCGATAGGAGCTCATCAAATGACTCCATACCTACACTGAAACCAAACACCACCCAAGGGCCAAAAAGTTCCAGAGCAAGACATATCATTCAAATTATCCAGCAACACAGGAACACAGCCCTGACCTTCAATATACAGACAGCTCAAAGTTACTCCAAAACAACTGACATCTCATAACTCATTACTGGACACTTCATTGCACTCCAGAGAGAAGAAATCCAAATCCAGCCACCAGAACTCCGACACAAGCTTCCCTAACCAAGAAACCTTGACAAGCCACTGATACAACCCACCCACAGTGAGGAAACTCCACAATAAAGAGAACTCCACAAATTCCCAGAATACAGAAAGACCACCCCAAATGCAGCAATAAAACCAAGATGAAGAGACAGAGAAATACCCAACAGGTAAAGGAACAGGAGAAATGCCCAGCAAACCAAACAAAAGAGGAAGAGACAGGGAATCTACCTGAGAAAGTATTCCNATTCCCAGAATACAGAAAGACCACCCCAAATGCAGCAATAAAACCAAGATGAAGAGACAGAGAAATACCCAACAGGTAAAGGAACAGGAGAAATGCCCAGCAAACCAAACAAAAGAGGAAGAGACAGGGAATCTACCTGAGAAAGTATTCCAAATAATGATAGTGAGAATGATCCAAAATCTTGAAATGAAAATGGAATCAAGATAAATAGCCTGGAGACAAGGATTGGGAAGATGCAAGAAAGGTTTAACAAAGACCTGGAAGAAATAAAAAAGAGTCAATATATAATGAATAATGCAATAAATGAGATCAAAACACTCTGGAGGCAACAAATAGTAGAATATTGGAGGCAGAAGATAGGATTAGTGAAATAGAAGATAGNACGCCTCTGTATCCAGGCCAGGAAGCAACAGTTAGAAGTGGACATGAAACAACAGACTGGTTCCAAATAAGAAAAGAAGTATGTCATGCTGTATATTGTCACCCTGCTTATTTAACTTATATGCAGAGTACATCATGAGAAACGCTGGACTGGAAGAAACACAAGCTCGGATCAAGATTGCCGGGAGAAATAAAAATCACCTCAGATATGCAGATGATACCACCCTTATGGCAGAAAATGAAGAGGAGCTAAAAAGCCTCTTCATGAAAGTCAAAGAAGAGAGTGAAAAAGTTGGCTTAAAGCTCAACAAAATAGAAAGCCCACAGATAAATCCACACACCTATGGACGCCTTATCTTTGACAAAGGAGGCAAGAATATATAATGGATTAAAGACGATCTCTTTAACAAGTAATGCTGGGAAAATTGCTCAACCACTTGTAAAGGAATGAAACTAGAACACTTTCTAACACCTGCACAAAAATAAACTCAAAATGGATTAAAGATCTAAACATAAGACCAGAAACTATAAAACTCCTAGAGGAAAACATAGGCAAAACACTCTCTGACATAAATCACAGCAGGATCCTCTATGGTCCACCTCCCAGAATACTGGAAATGAAAGCAAAAATAAACAAATGGGATCTAATTAAAATAAAAGCTTCTGCACAACAAAGGAAATTTTAGCAAGGTAAAAAGACAGCCTTCTGAATGGGAGAAAGTAATAGCAAATGAGGCAACTGACAACTAATTTCAGAAATATACAAGCAGCTTATGCAGCTCAATTCCAGAGAAATAAACGACCCAATCAAATAATGGGCCAAAAAATTAAACAGACATTTCTCCAAAGAAGACATAACGATGGCTAACAAACACATGAAAAGATGCTCAACATCACTCATCATCAGAGAAATGCAACTCAAGACCACAATGAGGTACCACTTCACACCAGTCAGAATGGCTGCAATCCAAAAGTCTACAAGCAATAAATGCTGGAGAGGGTGTGGAGAAAAGGGAACCCTCTTACACTGTTGGTGGGAATGCAAACTAGTACAGCCACTGTGGAGAACAGTGTGGAGATTCCTTAAAAAATTGCAAATAGAGCTGCCTTATGACCCAGCAATCCCATCGCTGGGCATACACACCAAGGAAACCAGAACTGAAAGAGACACTTGTACCCCAATGTTCATCGCTGCACTGTTTATAATAGCCAGGACATGGAAGCATCCTAGCTGTCTATCAGCAGATGAATGGCTAAGAAAGCTGTGATTCATATACACAATGGAGTATTGCTCAGCCATTAAAAAGAATACATTTGAATTAGTTCTAATGAAGTGGATGAAACTGGAGCCGATTAACAGAGTGAAGTAGGCCAGAAAGAAAAACACCAATACAGTATACCAACACTGTATATGGAATTTAGAAAGATGGTAATGATAACCCTGTATGTGAGACAGCAAAAGAGATACATGTATAGAACGGACTTTTGGACTCTGTGGGAGAAGGCGAGGGTGGGATAATTTTGGAGAATGGCATTGTAACATGTATGCTATCATGTAAGAAACGAATTGCCAATCTATGTTTGATACAGGATACAGGAGGCTTGGGGCTGGTGCATGGGGATGATCCAGAGAGATAATATGGGGTGGGAGATGGAGAGGGGTTCAGGATTGGGAACTCATGTACACTCGTGGCTGATTCATGTCAATGTATGGCAAAACCAATACAGTATTGCAAAGAAAAATAAAAATTAAAATTAAAAAAAAAAATCCTGTGATAAACCATAATGGAAAATAATATGAAAATAATATATGTATATAAATACAAATTTAAAATATATATGTATTAAAAAATTAAAAAAATCCACAGTTAAAAAATAATAATAAAATAAAATTTTCTTTCTTATAAGATGAACAACAAACTTTTCATCATGCCCACTGGGCTCAATAAAAAATCAGCACTTTTGGAAAATGAAAAATCTCCCTCCATTCCACCTAACCTCTCCAGTTTATATGATCATATGCAGAGCTTGTAACACTAGGTTACCTGGATTCAAACTTCTGCACCAGTATTTGGGTTGATATGACCTTACTAATGTTATGTGAACAAGTTTCATTTAAGCTTTCTCATCTGAAAGTATGGCTTGTAATAATATCCATATAACAGACTTGCTATGAATATTAAGTAAATTAATATGTGTAAAGTGTTTAAAAATCTCTGGCACATTTTAAGCACTATATGAACATTAGCCACCAATGTAATCTTCTGCCATTTGCACCATGTATCTCACTTCTGCAGTTTTGTCAGTTTCAGTTTTACATGTTTTGGTGTTATTTTCTGATTAATGGCAGCCTTTGCCACTACAATAAAAGATCTTAGTCTACTTTTACATGTTACTGTGTCTTTAGAACCTTGCACATTCTTGGGTCAACAATAGCTGTCCTATAAAGATACTTCTGCTTCACTGACTATGCTAAAGCCTCGGACTGTGTGTATCACAACAAAACTGTGGAAAATTCTTAAAGAGATGAGAATATCACACCACCTTACCTGTCTTCTGAGAAGCCCTATATGTGAGTCAAGAAGCAACAGTTACAACTTTACATGGAACAACTGATTGGTTCAAAATTGGGAAAAAAGTATGACAAGGGTGTATATTGTCACCCTATTTATATTTAACTTATATACAGAGTGAAAGTGAAAGTGTTAGTTGCCCAATCATGTCTATTTGTGACCCCATGGACTGTAGCCCTCAAGGGTCCTCTGTCCATGGAATTCTCCAGGCAAGAATATATCATGTGAAATGCTGGGCTGGATGAATCATAAGCTGGAATCAAGATTTCTGGGAGAAATATCAACAGCCTCAGATATGCAGATGATACAACTCTAAAGGTGGAAAGTGAAAAGTAACTGAAGAGGAACTAAAGAATGTCTTGAAATGTTGGCTTAAAACTCAACATCCAAAAAACTAAGATCATGGCATCTGTTCCCATCAGTTCATGGCAAATAGAGGGAGGGAATGGAAGCCATGACAGATTTTATTTTCTTGGGCTCCAGAATCACTGTGGACGATGATTGTAACCATGAAATTAAAACACACCTAATCATTGCAAAGAAAACTATGATTAACCTAGATAGTGTATTAAAAAGCAGAGGACCTTTGCCAGCAAAGGCTGTACAGTCAAAGCTATGGTTTTTCCAGTAGTCATGTACAAATGTGAGAGCTGGACCATAAAGAAGGCTGAGTGCTGAATAAGTGATGCTTTCAAAACAGAAGAAAACTCTTGAAAGTCTCTTGGATTGAGAGGAGATCAAGCCAGAAAAATCAACCCAGAATATCCATTGGAAGTTAAATTAATGATGCCAAGTCTGAAGTTCCAATACTTTGGCCACTTGTAAAAGACCTTGATGCTGGGGAAGATTGAGGGCAAGAGGAGAAGGGAGTGACAGAGAATGAGATGGTTAGATAGCATCACCAACTCAATGAACAAAATTTGAGCAAACTCCAGAAGACAGTGAAGGACAGGGAAGCCTGGCATGCTGTGGCCCATGGGACTGCAAAGAGTCAAACATGACTCTTAACAACTGAGAAACAAAGATTTGTATAATGAATGAGGAAATTAATTAATAAAACTCAAATGAGCAATAGGTTTTAGAAAGGAGGAATAGTTGAACGTACTTGAGCTGTCAAGAAAAAGGAAGACTTTTTCTTTTTAATCATTTAAGTTTGAAGAGATTATCTACTGTTTACATGAAGAACTTGGAAAGAACTGTTTAGATGGTGTTGAAGTGTTAAAAGTAGGAAAGCTTAGAACTAGATCAAGGTGATTGTTGTCCAGTATTGTTAATGAACTAGTAGATACTGAATTGATCACTTTAAATAAATTAATTTTGTGCTATATGAATTTCACCTTAATATTTTAAAAGAGAGAAAATGAAGCTTGGTTTGAATGAAATGAGAAATGGAGCCATTATTAAGAGATAATTGGTACTTGAAGTAGGTTGTTATTTCCCTTTTAATTACTAATCTAGGAGTAATAAGAATTGGTGAAATAATGTTAGATAAGAGTCAGAAGACAGAAAAGGCTACAGAAACAAGGCAGAGAAGAAACAATCAACAGAGTCAATTATAGATGTAAGTGAATAGGGAAGTGACTGGAAATGGAGGTTATTTCTAGGTGATGCAACTTGTTTTATCTTTGAACTAAGAAGTAAGAATATCTATAGAGGGAGGAATATCAATTTCAATGGAGAGAAATGTTTTAATAAAATTTGAAATGGCTCTCATAGAGAAGAGGAAGCTGCCTATAGGATCACATGAAAGCTGAGTGCCTAAATGGGTGTTAAGAGAACACATTTAGAATTGCATCTGTACGTGTCTTTGTATTTGGAACACATGTAGTATGTTTCCCAGAAACAATCAGATAATTCACTGTGGTCGCAAAGAGAACAAAAGTCTGGGTTGGTCTAAGCTTTATAGTTTTGTCAGATGAATGTTATGGACATCAATGAAGCAGTGAAGGTGCAATTATAGAATGTGGTCATTCAGAGTGGACACTTTAATTCAATATTTCAGAAACAGCAGGTCTTGCTGATAGCAACCATGAGACTGTGGCTGAGGTAGAGAAGAGGCAGGGAGGATGTGAATCATCTTTAGGCTTCAGAAGAAAGAGGGCAGGCCTCTGACCTTCTTCTGACATGCTTGGACACTGCCCAGATTCTGTGCCTGCCTGCAAGCAAGCAAGTCAAGCAGCACTTTAGATAAAATGTGAGTGGGTTTTGAAACTCTTGAGGCTCTGGAAATTTGGCCAAACACCTGGTATCTAATTAAATCTCACTACTCTCAAGGTAAAAGAAATAACACTGTGAAAGTTAAAAAAAAATCCAGGGCTGTGTTTTTGTACACAAATTGATGATGATATCACTGTGTGGCCTGGGATTATAAGCGGGAGTCCCCAAAACTGCAATCTGAGGTTTCATGTATGGGGTGGACACACTGCAGGGACTGTTTCCTAATTTGAACTCCAGATTGTAGGACTTCCTAGCACTGTTCAAGTCTGGATGTAGATCATCAGCCTTATTTGGTGATGTATATGCTGTTCATGTTTCAACATCAACAACCTCAAATATAAGGATGATATCACTCATGGCAGAAAGCAAAGAGGAGCTAAAGAGCTTCTTGATGAGGGTGAAGGAGGATAGTGAAAGAACTGGCTTAAGACTAAATAATAAAATAAGATAATGGCATCTGGTCCCATTATTTCATGGCAAATAGAGGATGAAAATGTGGAAGTAGTGACAGATTTCCACTTCTTGGACTATAAAGTCACTGCAGATGGTGACTGTTTCCATGAAATCAGAAAACAACTGCCTCTTGGCAGGAAAGCTATGTCAAAACTAGACAGCGTGTTAAAAAGCAGACATTACTGCACTGACAAAAGTCAATATAGTCAAGGCTATAGTCTTCCCAGTGATCACGAATGGTTGTGAGAGCTGGACAATGAAGAAGGCAGAGCATGGAAGAATTGATGCCTTCAAACTGTGGTGCTAGAGAAGACTCCTGAGAGTTCCTTGGACATCAAGGAAATAAAACCAGTCAATATTAAGGGAAATAAACCCTGAAGACTTGTTGGAAGTATTGATTCTGAAGCTGAAACTCCAGTATTTTGGTCATCCGATGCGAACAGCTGACTCATTAGAAAGTCCCTGATGCTGGAAAAGATTGAGGGCAGAAGAAGAGGGCATTACAGGATGAGATAGCTTGATGGCATCACTGATACAGTGAACATGAACTTGGACAAACTTCGAGAGATGGTAAGGGACAGGGAGACCTGGCATGCTACAGTTCATGGGGTCACAAAGAGTCAGACAAGACTGGATGACTGAATGACAACAATATACTGTTATGTCTCTCTACTGCTTCTATTTATTTTCTAAGTGTATTTAAAATTAGATTAAATAATCATCTATTTACAATTGAAAGTTTAATTTGTAATGTGTGACTTCTTTTATTGACAAATTCTTTGAACATAAAATGAAAATAACTATTTCGGCAAAAGACCTCATGGGTTGGGATCAGGTGGTTGAATAAGCTGTACATCGAGATGTTGAAGTCCCAGAGGATGATGGCAGCAGTTTGGATGGAGGAGACAGTGCACCCATTCTTCAGTGAAAGGAGGAAAAGGACAACAGTAGGAATAAGAATGTGGCAGTGATAAGGGTTGGGTGTTCTATGGCATGGTCCTCTTGTGGACATAGCCTTGATAAGTGGGGAGGATCACCAACTTATATCATTCCCTATGGGAAAAGACTTATTTAACTAAAGAGAGTAGTACCGTCATACTGAAACTCCTAAAGGAAATATGTGTCAGTTTTAAGAAATATGATCAACCTGGTAACAGGAAAGAAGAGCCAAGAGTACACCTCTGGTTTTTCCTGAGCAGTCACAATCAGGGGATGAGAGTAATTTGAAAATGAAACAGGTGTTTTCTATGAGGAGTGACGATGTTTCCTAAGGTTTACCTGAGTCTATGCTAAAATCTGGAGAAGGCAATGGCACCCCACTCCAGTACTCTTGCTTGGAAAATCCCATGGACAGAGGAGCTTGGTTGGCTGCAGTCCATGGCATTGCTAAGAGTCAGACACGACTGAGCAACTTCACTTTCACTTTTTACTTTCAGGCATTGGAGAAGGAAATGGCAACCCACTCCAGTGTTCTTGCTTGGAGAATCACAGTGATGGGGGAGCCTGGTGGGCTACCCACTATGGGGTCACACAGAGTCGGACACGACTGAAGCGACTTAGCAGCAGCAGCAGTGGCATGCTAAAGTCTAACCTTATTCACATCCCTAAACTTCTATTCTACAATGTCCAAGGAAATCTTTGCCAATGAATTGAGTTTTCTAGAAACCCAGGAGTCAGAGACTAGGACCATTTTGAGTATCAGGTGTGGATATTGTGATCTAGATATGAATACACTGGAAAAATATATATGTGTGTATATATATAATACATATAATGAAATAAATTTTTAAAAGTCAATTGGCTTCTGCTGCACCTGACAAGAGTGTATTTATAAATTGACTCAATTAGCATATGAAAATATCACTGGATATGTTGTTTACACATAATGTTATAAAATAAAGCATCCAACATCTGGATATTTAAAAATCCTGGATGATTGTATGAAATTTCTTGTTATGACTAATACTTTCTTTAGCATATACCCAGGAGCCTCTATATGTTTGTTTCCTTCCAAGACTGAAAGCTAAAATACCATGGGAATGTTGACTCAGCCGATCTGCAGCATGTCTGCTTTGAAGTAGTCATGCCCCAAGTTAATAAGATGAACTTTGAAAGGTCTGTAATTATGCAGTTTTATAGAACATAGTAACAGAGCTGATTTAACTGTCTCCTGTGCAAATATCCCTTAATGCAACTATAGTGACCTAATATTTACCTAAAATGCAATAGCTCCTTGAGGGGTTGCAGGTGGGGGCCAAGAGGAAGAATGTGGGGATGAATTTACCAACAAATATTTGAGGTAAATGGAGAAAATAATACCTTCTGAATTATTTATTAGTGAATTGAGGAAAATCTAGAAAAACTTAGGTCATTATTCAACAGTGCTATTAGATTTAATCTAAACTTCAATTTTGTAAATACTATACTTCTACTTTTTAATTTCAATATGTCTATATCAATTAATCAATTACCTGTTATCCTGTTACTGAGCTGACCTATAATTATCCATCTCTGTTAACAAATCTATATCAGAGAAAAATCGCTTAACAACCAGAATCTAAAAGCAGTGGACTTGACAAATTTAAACCAACAGACTCTGAGAAGACAAATTTGACTACCTATGTAGGAAAATTAAATGCAGGGCTTGAAGACCCCTTGACATTTGGAACAGGAAACCATGACAAATCACAGAACTAGTCAAGGGTCCTACATCCAGAATGTCCATTAGCAATGTTATTAGTCAATTATCATTAGCTCTAGAGCCTCCTTAATCTATCAAATTTTGTTATGTCTGACTCACATTTGCAGTTTCTATGATACAGAACTCTAAAATAGTACATTATTGATAGTACTATTCAGCAATATAATTTTGCCTAATTGTATTTTCAGTATTACTGGAAAAGAAGTCATTTATAAATCCCAATATTTCATTTTATTTTTTATTATTTTACAAAGTATGATGGAAGTATTAATATTGTATTCTGTCTACCCAGTATCATCATCCAAAAGTAACCATATTAATGTTTTTATACATAATTGTTCAGATAATTTTATACTTTAAACACACACACACAAACATAATTGCACCTTTCTATGTTTCTCCTTATCAGTATATCATGAGACTCTTCCCAGGACATTTCATATGGTAACATTTCACATTGCTGGCTGAATAAGATTTCTTAATATGACCAGTGGTGTGTGTATATACTGGCTGTGTTGAAGGTCTTAAGATCACCTCCATATATCATACCAATATTGTACTAACAGTTTCTTTGCTTTGGTTTGGCCGTGTGTCTCGTATTTAATAAAGAGTTTTAACAGAAAAAAAAAATTGCCATCACAAAAAAAAAAAAAAAAAAGAAA
>SJYV01050597.1:0-14477 GCA_006410875.1 Neotragus pygmaeus | reverse complement strand
TATATATATATATATATATATATATGACATTAAATATTTACTACACTGAGCAAACTTTTCCATGTTTAAATCACATTTTTTTTTGTGTGTATCAGAACAATATGGGATGCTGAAATATAAAGGTACAAGGACAATATTTTTTATTCTGAAAAAATTATGCTGATTTTTTAAAATAGTAGAAGGTTTAATTATCAAAGACATTCAAAGCCAGTGTTAATATATGATTAATGGATGAGTTTTGACTGGAATCTAGGCCAGACCTTGTTCTTTGAAAGGGGGTTGGTAACTGTGTATAGTGTCAGAGATGTGGAAGAAGGGCAGAAAGCACCGAGCCAGTGTGTGCACCGCCAGACAGAACTTTTCACATCCTCAGTAAAACTGAGTTTAAGAACAAATGTCTGACTGTCTTCTGTCTTCTATGTTAAATGCACTACATTCTAGGGCATGAGTGGAACTGTCTCTTATACACATCTGTGCCTAGCATGCCAGGCCTCGCTGTCCATCACCAACTCCTGGACTTCACTCAGACTCACGTCCATCGAGTCCGTGATGCCATCCAGCCATCTCATCCTCTGTCTTCCCCTTCTCCTCCTGCCCCCAGTCCCTCCCAGATCAGAGGTTTTTCTAATGAGTCAGCTCGTCACATGAGGTGGCCAAAGTACTGGAGTTTCAGCTTTAGCATCATTCCCTCCAAAGAAATCCCAGGGCTGATCTCCTTCAGAATGGACTGGTTGGATCTCCTTGCAGTCCAAGGGACTCTCAAGAGTCTTCTCCAACACCACACTTCAAAAGCATCAATTCTTCAGTGCTCAGCCTTCTTCACAGTCCAACTCTCACATCCATACATAACCACAGGAAAAACTATAGCCTTGACTAGATGGACATTAGTCGGCAAAGTAATGTCTCTGCAGGGGTCGCAAAGAGTACGACTGAGCAGTTGAACTGAACTGAACTGAACTACTCTAACTGGACAGCAAGAAATTATAAGGGCAAACTAAACCTACAATGTGAAAATAAAAAGCAACAAAGAATAAAACTTAGACTTGGTTCAAACAGAGAAGACTTTAGAATGAGTCAGAAAATTTCAAAAAGTAAACAAGGCAGAAAGATGTTTTGCATAGTGGTTTGTATGATGTCACTCGTTTTGGTCACCAGTGCTTTCCATCTTTCTTTGGGTTGCACTGCAAATTTTTTTAGCAACTGTATGACCTGACTTTTCTATTTTGTTATGTGGGAAAGGTATTCTTAATGTAAATGTAAAAGTACTAAATAAAATTTAACTAGAAAAAATGCAGAAGAGAACAAAATGAAAGGAATTATGATACTGTAATTGCTAATTTCGGAGGGCGCTCCACAGAAAGAGAGAGGGGCAGTGGAACTTCCCTCAGCAAAGCCGAGAGGTCCCGAGGAAAGGTGAGTCTGCTGTCCGCCAACCCAGCCCCTCGGCAAGCGAGAGACAACCAGATGAGACAGGGGTTCTGTCTGAGCAGTTCCGCTTTATTGTTGCAAGCTCCCAGCTTATATAGACAAGCAGGGGGGTTTTAGGAGGGACTTTCCATAGTTGCACCAATCACATTAAAGGTCAAATCAAGCACCTTCATTATAACAGGAGTCTATGGTGATCACTCACTGTTTATGTGCACGGAAATCGAGAGAGCCAATAAAAAACTTTGATAAACAACATGGACCACACCCCCATCTCTTCCACCAGGCGCCATCTTAGTTTTCGACCACAAAGCTAGCCCCTTTCTTTTTAAGGTTTCCCATTTAGGGCCCCACAGCTAATAAAGTCAATTAAAATCTGTTGATTATTTCAGCATTATATATATATATATATATATATGACATTAAATATTTACTACACTGAGCAAACTTTTCCATGTTTAAATCACATTTTTTTTTGTGTGTATCAGAACAATATGGGATGCTGAAATATAAAGGTACAAGGACAATATTTTTTATTCTGAAAAAATTATGCTGATTTTTTAAAATAGTAGAAGGTTTAATTATCAAAGACATTCAAAGCCAGTGTTAATATATGATTAATGGATGAGTTTTGACTGGAATCTAGGCCAGACCTTGTTCTTTGAAAGGGGGTTGGTAACTGTGTATAGTGTCAGAGATGTGGAAGAAGGGCAGAAAGCACCGAGCCAGTGTGTGCACTGCCAGACAGAACTTTTCACATCCTCAGTAAAACTGAGTTTAAGAACAAATGTCTGACTGTCTTCTGTCTTCTATGTTAAATGCACTACATTCTAGGGCATGAGTGGAACCCTCAGGGTTTTCCAATCCTATTTCTTACCACACCTTTTTACAAATCATGTTTTCCCACCACTTCCTGAAACAGTACCTTTTCTGGTCTCGCTCTTACCTTTCTTCCTGTCTTGAACACCCCCCACCCCAACCCCAACTATTTATCTGAAGCAAATTCATCTTCTGTGGCCCAGAGGCTAGCTTACATCCTTTTCTTAAAACTACTCTGGCCATTTCATTTAGAGGTAAAATCTTTCTCTTTTGAATATCCATAAAATAATTATATGTACAGTGCAATTGACATTTAATCACATGCTGCCTTTTGACAGGTCTTCTTTTGCTACCTTGAATTCATATTTGCAATTTGAACTGTTATTTTCACTCATTTTTTTTTACAAAATCAGAATCCAAGTCTTGATGCCAGTGTCCATGACTAATATTTACTTTGTAACTTTCACAAAATTCAGTACAGTATTTTGTGAATATCCGTTTACGACTGCTAGTTTTCTTTTCTTTTTTTTGATCCTCCTGTTAAATGTCCTGCATAAAAAAATGATAAGGAAGATTTTGCTTCAAACTCTCCAAAGTCTTTAGTGACAAGTAGAGACACATCTGAATTTTACTTTTTAATTTTGAAATTATTTTTTTTGTTGTTTGTTTGTTTCATTTTAATGTCCCTCCACATCCCCTCAAATTCTAGCACTATAGATTTTACTCCTGGGTGAAAACCAGTTGTGAAGCTACAAGGAGGGGAAAGGACTCTAGTGCTGAGAATGGACTAATTCCTTGGCCAGCTATGGAGACTGCTTAGCAAGTTTCAGCTTTCCTTTTTCTCCGGGTTGTCTTTATTTGCTTGTGTCACAGAGCTTGGAATCTGATTGGCAGGAGCAGATTTTAGTTTTGCCCCTGTCCTGCACAGTGGACTCTAGACACGACAGTACGCTGAATGCTGACTCTTCAGACAGGTGTGTCTTTTTGTCTCACTTAACAGATGAGACTTTGGGATTTAAGGTGTTAGGTAGGATGTCAGAAGTAAAACTGCAGGATTGGTGTTTTGTTTTAAAAGAATATAAAATTTGTTACATACTAAGCAAAAATAAGCCCCTCCCTCTAAATAGGGATGTAGAGGGCTCCTTTATCTCATTCCAGGTTCCCCCAAGTCTTCTCACCCCAACTTCAGTGAAAACATCATTTCAACCATCCTGTTGTTTTAGGAATACACACATAAGAAGAACAAAACGTGGAAGTTGGCAAGGCTGTGCATTACATAAGAGACATCCTTGGGACGAGCTGGGGCGATATTAATTCTGAAGCTAAGTGCCCTGGCCTTATTTTCTCTTTTTTGATTTTTAAGTCCTCCTACCACTGTTAGGCTCCTTTGATTAGGATTTGTATGAGCAGGTGAACTTGACAAGTGTTGATCATCTGGGTTACAGAAAGGGAGAACGTGAAAGGGTTTGCTGTAATGACAAGAAATTACGGAGCAGCGGTATTCAGTGTGATGCAGCACAAAATCCTCTCCGTGAGAAGTGAAACTGTGTGTCAAGCCAAGCAGTGTCAGTCTGTGCAAAGCGGTCACTGGCTACTTTAGTGATAACGTTGCTAGGATATGAAACTCCAAACATACTCTTAGTGTGAAAGTGAGATTTCATATTTGGGGGAAAAAGAAAAAGAAAAAAAGGAAGAAAGAAAGAAAAGAAAAGTCAGGAAAACAGTCAGTCCCTGGTGCTTTTCCCGGGCATTGGAGGCACAGAGATGACATCACCAGCAGCCTATCAGAGCTCTCCAGCTTTGTTCAGGTTCCGAAGCCATGTCATCATCACCGATGTAGCTCAGAAATGAAAATAGCACCATCTCTAAATATACAACAATGAGAGTCAAGCACTGCATTTTAAAGGATGAGAGAACCAAGAAAAACTCCTTAAATCAGAGTCTTCCTTTCATGAAGTACTCATAAACCTAGAATTTGGTTCCTGGAGCCACTAACCTTGGTATTGAATTGAGTCTGCTTGAGACTTTATAAATTGACAGTCAGAGCTAATTAGTATACAGCTGAGACCACAGCCCAGTCTCTCCAGCTTGCTCTTAAATGTGGAACAGAGGCAGGCTGACTCTTCCCTAAAAAGCAGGAGTGGGTGATGACTACAATGTCAAGGGGAGAGTCTGCCTGGTTGGGGACCAACATGGGGATTTGGGGCTCTTCAGCAAGGTGGGTAAGTGGCTGTCATTGTCAATACATTTCACTTAGCTAAAAGCACGGTTTACAGTTGTTGAAGTTTGATTGATTTGTTGATAAACACTAATGTTTTCCAGTTGACAATTTCTCCATGTTAATTTCTTTAATGCTGGCAGATCTGCCTGGCAAGACTCTATAAATAGCACCAGTGTCATCATCCTTTTTAAGTTATTAATGAGCCATCGTGTTTCAAGGGGTTGAGATTTGGGGACAGGTTGTGCTTGACTGCAGTTTCTAACATTGATACCTAAGCATTTGCAACTTGCTAGAGATGAAAACATGTTTCTTAAAAAAAAAAAAATGCAGCTCTGGCCAAATACATCCATAATAAAAGAGAGCAGCTTATAATTACTGGCTAATTAAACTTTGGAGAGAGAACTAAACTGCCAAGGCCCTACAGGCAGCACGTCTTTGATTTGGGGGCATTGGTACTGTCCCCACCTCAACTGCAGCTGCCCTTTACTTTCTTTGCTACTTCTCTCTACACATACCCTGTTATCGCTGAGATAAATGAATGCCTGACTCTGGAAATCAGCTTCGGCCCAGACTGTTCTGTCTGCCAACTAGTGACAGGGGACCAGAGCAGACTTCTCCAATTAGCAGAGTCCCCCATCAGGCAGCTGGACGCATTGTGTTTATGCTTGTGGACAGCACACTGAAGCAGCTGAGCCTCTGGCTGAGGTCTCCTGGGCTCACAAATGTGATTCTAAAAGCAAGACAGACAAATAGACAAGGTAGTGTGATATCTTCTGAGGACATCCTCTCGATCCAATTCTTCTCACTCCTTTGAGGTGATTGAAATGAACACTAAAAGCATTACACAGTCATGATGGCAGGACTGATTTGCTTCCTCATGGCAGGACCACTGGGTAGATGCTTTGCTTCCTAAAGGACATACATATGAATGGGACATGTGATCGACATGAGTTGTTATTGTAACAGCTCAAGTATTTCTCTAGTCTTAAATTCTTTCGTTGCACAGAAATGACCCTAAGACCATTTTCTGGGCCAAAATTTTCTATTTAAATGTTTGTCTCCAAATCCTCCTTGTAAGTATTCAATTATTTCCTTCACTTTGAAACATTAACTTATAATTACATTTATCTATTTTATTCAGAATTTATTTTGGATTATTAACTCATGAGTAAATACATTACTGTTCTTGTTTCCGAAGTTCCTCTATGTCAGAGGTCCCCAACTCCTTAGCTGTGGACCAGTACTGGTCTTTAGCCTGTAAGGAATCAGGCCACACAGCAGGAGATGAGCAAAGTTTCATCTGCTACTCCATTGGTCACATTACCTCCTGAACCACCTCCTCCCAACTGTGGAAACATCCCACCCTCGTTGTGTAAAATTTGTCTTTTACAAAAGTGGTCTTTGGTGCCAAAATGTTGGGGACCACTGCTCTATGTATTTTCAAAATAATTTAATGCTTTTTTTTTTTCCTACCAAACATACTACATTCAGAAGATCTTTTTTGGTATCTCAATAGCAAGAAATGTAGGCGCTGAGCCTCTGGTGTCTCAATTTCAATATATGTGACCTGACAACCTGGAAACATGGAAATACAGAGAAAACTGTACAGTGTCCACTAAGGAGATTTAGCTCAGCTGAGCTAAAATGACAAGCTTCTAGTTTCTCTGCTGAGTCTACCTACTTCTCATTCTTTAGCAAGAGAACTCTGCAAAGAGAACTCTGCAAAAATCAAACCCTGGTCTCCCACATTGCAGGCAGACACTTTACCGTCTGAGCCACCAGGGAAGCCTCTGCAAAAATAACTTAGAAACAAGCAAAATCAATAAAACAATTTTTAATAATAATCTATTTATCTGCCATCTAAAGGATATTATAGAAAATTTGGGTTGGTAACTTTCTGTAAAACAACAATTTCCAGTATATAATTATTAGCCATAAACTAGTGCCAAAGGAATAAATGTCTGCATTTACCAATCTTAACTATATCTAGAAGCATTGTAATATATCTGAAAATAAAAGTTACTAATCCGTTCACAGTTAGAAAAGGTTTCATAATACTGAAATTTACTTATACATAGGGAGGTAATTTGCCATATATAAGGAATATATTTAAATTAATGAAAATTAATAGATCTAAAGATCATATAGCAGGAGGTTTAAATTGAGATATGGTTATGAAACAATACTAATTAAAAGAAGGAGAATAAGTGGAGAACAGTTGTACTCATTTTTTCTTGAGTGAATTCTGAGGTGGGGGTCAAGGTAACTCCACAGTAAGAATTGCCAGGTCTAAACAGTGAGAGCCTTACTGGGGCAGCTCTCTGTCCTTGCTAGAAAACTAATATGAAAAAGACATATAATCTACTAAGGTTATTTAAAGGAAAAAATAGAAATATTCTCAGATAGTCACTGTCCATTCCACCAGTTATTACTACCAGAAAATTTTCCAAAGCAATCTTTGGCAGCTGAAAGGCAATGGTGGTGACAGAAGATATAGTAGAAAAATAAAGATGAGTGAAATGGTTATATTCACTTGATCCAGAAAAACTGTCTAACAACATGGTTGCTATATAGGAATTCCATAAAATCACAGTAAAGGTGAGAAAAGCAATGGCATGTTGCCATAATTCAGATAAGAAAGAGCAACACAGATATTAGACAAAGTATGTGACTACAAATCCAGGTAACTTGCAAAAGTCTAATTTTCTGGACTTTCTTTTTGTTCATCTTTACAATAAGAAGTGTATATAGATGATCTGTATTAGAAGTGATGGTTTTGATATTGTATCATTTTATGTTTACCTATATGAGTTATATGTGTGTGTGTGTGTATACATCTGTATGTTTAGGTATATATAATGGTGTATATAAACACCAAAATTATACCATATGTATACATACATATACAAATATGTATTATATTCACATATATTCATGTGTGCACATATTTATAAAGAAATACACAGCCAATCTGGTAGAAAATTCACTCTCTGAAATCAAAATACAGCTAACCAGTCATAGCAATCATCTTCCTCTTTATAGCAGTAGTTTTAATATGTCTTATGGCCATCTCCAAAGAAAGTCATTATTTTTACATTCCAGAATACGTTTCTCTGCCTCCAAATTATTTTGAGATTTGACTAAAAATGTTTTCTCCGTGTAGAACAATTTGGTTGAGCCAACTGGTGCAAGCAAGAGAAAACCTGTTTCAGTTCAGTTCAGTTCAGTCACTCAGTTGTGTCCGACTCTTTGTGACACCATGAATTGCAGCACGCCAGGCCTCCCTGTTNGCTGTGAAAGTGCTGCACTCAATATGCCAACAAATTTGGAAAACTCAACAGGGGCCACAGAACTGGAAAAGGTCAGTTTTCCTTTCAATCCCAAAGAAGGGCAATGTCAAAGAATGGTCAAACTACTGTACAATTACACTTTTCTCACACACTAGCAAAGCAATGCTCAAAATTCTCCAAGCCAGGCTTCAACAGTATGTGAGCCATAAACTTGCAGATGTTCAAGCTAAATTTAGAAAGGCAAAGGAACCAGAAATCAATTGCAAGCATCCGATGGATCATAGAGAATGCAAGATAATTACAGAAAAACATCTGCTTCTGCTTAACAACTATGTCAAAGCCTTTGTTTGTGTGGATCACAACAAACTGTGGAAAATTCTGAAAGAGATAGGAATACCAGACCACCTGATCTGCCTCCTGAGAAATCTGTATGATGTCAAGAAGGAACCATTAGAAGTGGACATGGAACAACAAACTGGTTCCAAATCGGGAAAGGATTATGTCTAGGCTGTGTATTGTCATGCTGTTTATTTAACTTATATGCAGAGTACATCATAAGAAATGCTGGGCTGGAGGAAGCATAAGCTGGTATCAAGATTGCTGGGAGAAATATTAACAACTTCAGATATGCAGATGACACCACCCTTATGGCAGAAAGGGAAGAACTAAAGAGCCTCTTGATGAAAGTGAAAGAGCAAAGCAAAAAAGTTGGCTTAAAATTCAACATTCTGAAAACTAAGATCATTCCATCACTTCATGCCAAATAGATGGGGAAACAATGGAAACAGTAAGAGACTTTACTTTTTGAAGCTCCAAAATCACTGCAGATGGTGACTGCACCCATGAAATTAAAATATGCTTGCTCCTTGGAAGAAAAGCTATGACCAACCTAGACAGCGTATTAAAAAACAGAGATATTACTTTGCCAGCAAGGGTCCATCCAGTTAAAGCTATTGTTTTTCCAGTTGTCATGTATGGATGTGAGAGTTGGGTTATAAAGAAAGCTGAGTGCTGAAAAATTGATGCTTTTGTACTGTGGTGTTGGAGAAGACTCTTGAGAGTCCCTTGGACTACAAGGAGAACAAGCCAGTCAATCCTAAAGGAAATCAGTCCTGAATATTCATTGGAAGGACTGATGCTGAAGCTGAATCTTCAATATTTTGGCCACTTGATACAAAGAACTGATTCATTGGAAAAGACCCTGATGCTCGGAAAGGTTGAAGGCAGGAGTAGAAGGGAACGACAGAGGATGAGATAGGTGGATGGCATCACCAACTCGATGGACATGAGTCTGAGCAAGCTCTAGGAGAGTTGATGAACAGGAAAGCCTGGTGTGCTTCAGTCCATGAGGTCCCAAAGAGTTGGACACAACTGAGTGGATGAACTGAACTGAACATATATAGGAACTTCAGAAGGAAAATAAAAACATAATAAGGGTGAGGCAATAATCAAGCAAATACTCAAAGTAAAACCATCAACCTAAAAAAACAGTTTATCGGTTTAAGGGACTCTCTGAGTTTCAGGCTAGTCAGCACAAAAATGCAACTTCTAACTGAAAGTATTAAAGAGAAAATGTCATAAGTTTCCAGACAGAAGAAAAACAATTTATACATAAAGGAACACATAAAAATATTTCAGGGCATGAAAAAATTCTGAGTAATTCTCAGTCATTCTAAAAGTTTGAGAAAAATATTTGAAGGACGTTTCTAATCAAATACCAGATGAAAAATAGTAAAGATTTCAAGCTGAGAAAAGAATAAATAAAGCAAGAAGTAAGCAAAGAATCTTGTGAAGTATACTTATATTTAAAGATAGAGTACTTTCACCTGGAAAATCTCATGGATGGAGGAGCCTGGTTGGCTGCAGTCCATGGGGTCGTGAAGAGTCGGACACGACTGAGCAACTTCACTTTGACTTTTCACTTTCATGCATTGGAGAAGGAAATGGCAACCCACTTCAGTGTTCTTGCCTGGAGAATCCCAGGGATGGGGGAGCCTGGTGGGCTGCCGTCTATGGAGTCACACAGAGTCGGATATGACTGAAGTGACTTAGCAGCAGCAACAGCTGCATAGAAATGAGGACTATTAATGCCAAGAAAAAGAACTTTATTTTGAAATAAAGGAAAGTTGCTATAAGGAAAATTCCAGTTAGAATGTCTCCATAACAAGCAAATATTGGGAGCGAGTGAAGAGGAAGAGAAATAAAACAATTACAATATTGTCTCCAGAATGGAAAAAGGGAGTGGTAAAATCAAGAGAAAGGATGAAAATAATAGAAATAAGAATACTGGAAAGATCTTATTGTGTTCAAAGAAATAGAATGGAATTTGAGCAACTTATATTGAGAAATATTTGCTACAGGGTGCTTGATTACAAGATCCCAGAAAGGAAACGTAACAATTAATAGATGGAAATTGACAATAGAAATTCTTTATTAGCAAGGGAAAGAAAATGAAATGAACACCTTGAACAAAGAAGCAAATGAAACTGAGCAAATAATAAAATAAGTAATAAATATGAAGGAAAATAATAAAATCATTAAATATAATGCTAACAGACTAAATCTTTCCATTGAAATAGATAAACAATCATTGAGGTTAAAAAAATATAGCTTAGATGATGTTTACAATAAAACACCCTAAGCGTGGTGAAAAATAAAAGTTAAAATTAAGACATAATAAGTAACAGACATATGCAAACAAAAGGAAAGAAAGAATGGCAATATTAATATTAGCCAAGGTAGATAATCTTAAAAGATTTAAAAAAATAAACAAGATAAAGGAGACACTGGGTAATAAAAAGGCAGGCTTATAAAGGAGATATGAGTCTTAAATCTAAGTAACTGCAGATAAAAAACAAAAAAATCATATTTAGAAATGAATGAACTTGATAAAAGTAAATTTATATTGAATTTATCACTATAACTCTCCCCAAATTGTGTAGATGTAATAATGACTTGGATGGTTATAAATCGATTTTAGAACTCAGATGTTTCCTATTTATAAGAGCAGGTAAAATAAACATAAAGGGCTCAGAAAAATAGGTGTGATTTGCTTTTATTTGTAGTCTTGTATTACATGATTCCAGAAAGCTTCATTTTTAGTCTGCTTGGAAACGTGATAATTACATTTAGAAATTATTTGTTCCAGAAAAAAAAAAAAAAAGGCCTTGTGATTGTTTTCTGATTATTTTTCTTGCTTATATTTAAGCAAGCCACGAACCAAGCAAAAGCAAACAAACAAGCAAGAAGAATTGGTCTATTGTAATGCCATATTTGCAATATTTATGTCAGTGATCTAGTATTAATGATGAAACTTACTATAAGGAAGAAACAGGATAGTCACATTCTTTAATGAAGGAAACTAGGAGAAGAGAGTTAGAAAGTTGTTTACTGCTCTTTTGACTTTGCTTTTAGTTTGTAGGGGATGTATTTCCCCTGTTGAGAGAAAACTTGCAAAAGCTCCAGTGTTTTGATGTATGGTATCTGAACTCCAAAGAGAATGTAATCTTTGTGGCAAGTGATCCAAAAGAAGTCCTCATGGAATTTAAGCAAGCTCAGAAAAAGATAACCAGATCAGCAGGATGTTTCTCTAGAAATGATACACTTCTAAGAGCAAACAGTAAAGAATAAAGTCCTAGTTTATTCAGTTTTTGTGTCTGGTGTGTACGAATCATTTCTGTATTTCTAACAATTTTTGGATGATCAGAGTGATTTCCTTTTCAAATACGTAAAAACACAATTAGACAAATGTTTAATTTCAAATCCTAGAGTCAAACTGTATCTTTTACATATCTGAATATATAGTTTCTAGTACCTAAGGGATTTTTATTATTAGGAGAAAATTCATTATGTTTACTACAGAAAAATCTATATTTAATGTAAAGATATATATACAATTTTAATATCCAGCAATAAAGTTATAATACTAAATCAGCTATTAAATAAACTTAAATATAATGATCTACTGCAAATTTCTTTTGCAATATTTGTTAAAAGGAATTAAATTTAATACACAAGGTAATTATAATAGATATTTAGATATAAAGTGAAATATTNATATAATGATCTACTGCAAATTTCTTTTGCAATATTTGTTAAAAGGAATTAAATTTAATACACAAGGTAATTATAATAGATATTTAGATATAAAGTGAAATATTCAGTGTATTGTATTGAAAACTATGCCAATTATTTATGTTTAATGACTAGAAATTAAATCCCTGATTAGTTGACAGAATTTTTAGTTTTATATGGTTTTATGTGGTCAATTCAGAAAAATAAAAAAGACTGACAAGGAAACACTGATTCATTTTTTATCTAGCAAATTTATTATCTTAATTCATTGTAAATATACAAGATTGAGGGAATTCACTGATGGTCCAGTGATTAAGATTCCATGCTTTTGAGCTTTTGCAGTGGAGGATGGGGGAACTAAGATCCTATAAGCTGAGTGGCATGGCCAAAAACAAACAAAAAATTGAGCATCAAAGATAATTCATTTGTCTAATTCATTAAGCATCACCTAAGAATTTATATACATTTAGAAGCAATTTATATTTTTACAGTGAACCCACTTGTATCAGTTTGAATTTTTTCAGAGACATTTATAATAAACATTAGTGTGATATAGGGAAAAGAACATGGGTTTTATGTTTTAACAGATCTAGGTTATAAATCCAGTTTCACACAAATATTCTTATAGCTGTGGAACGTTCAGAAAGTTCTTGATCTTTCTGATCACAGTTTCCTCAGTGAAGGGGAAAATGCTGTGTTGGTTACATTACAGTAAAATGAGATTAAATTATGGAAAATATCCAAACAGCCTAATTCAGGTATACCTCAGGTACTAAAAAAAAAAAAAAAAATTCTTTCCTAGCAAGAGCTGAAATTCCAGCTGAAGTTAAATCACTCTTTTACTATTTGTAATTGTACATCCAGTTTTAGGTAAATAATGATTCCCAAAGGGAAAACTGAAGCATTATTCTCCTTTGAGCATTTATTACACCATGTCTTGTTCTACTGGAAAGCAATTTGTCATTATTCTTAACCTGAATCAATGTTCAGTTCAGTTCAGTTCAGTTCAGTTCAGTTGCCCAGTCATGTCTGACTCTTTGTGACCCCATGAATCGCAGCACGCCAGGCCTCCCTGTCCATCACCAACTCCCAGAGTTCACTCAGACCCACGTCCATCGAGTCTGTGATGCAATCCAGCCATCTCATCCTCTGTCGTCCCCTTCTCCTGCCCCAATCCCTCCCAACATCAGAGTCTTTTCCAATGAGTCAATTCTTCGCATGAGGTGGCCAAAGTACTGGAGTTTCAGCTTTAGCATCATTCCTTCCAAAGAAACCCCAAGGCTGATCTCCTTCAGAATGGACTAGTTGGATCTCCTTGCAGTCCAAGGGACTCTCAAGAGTCTTCTCCAACACCACAGTTCAAAAGCATCAATTCTTTGGTGCTCAGCCTTCTTTACAGTCCAACTCACATCCATACATGACTACTGGAAAAACCATAGCCTCGACTAGACGGACCTTAGTCGGCAAAGTAACGTCTCTGCTTTTGAATATACTATCTAGGTTGGTCATAACTCTCTTCCAAGGAGTAAGCGTCTTTTAATTTCATGGCTACAATCACCATCTGCAGTAGGCATTGTTACTATTATATTTTCATTTTGGGTTTTGCAGTTGGCACCGTGGTAAAGAATCTCCCCACAATTCAGGGGATGAAGTTTCAATCCCTGTCTTGGGAAGATAGTCTAGAGGAAGAAATAGCAACCCATTCCAGTATTCTTGCTCGGAAAATTCCATGGACAGAGGAGGCTGGCAGGCAGTAGTCCATGGGGATGTGAAAGAGTTAGATACAACTGAGCATGTGTGCACACATACACACTCAAGTACACACATTTTTATCTTACAGATAGAAAAGTTGGGACATTATATAGTCAAATAAGTGATGGTCTGAAACCTTAACTCAGAAAGCCCAAATAATGCAAAAAGATAAAAATCTGAGACCAGGTACTTCCCTGGTGGTCCAGTGGTTAAGACTTCAGTTGTTAATACAGTGAGCATAGGTTGCAGTCCTGATCTGGGAAGATTCCACATGCCCTGTGGCAGCTAAGCCAATAAACCACAACTATTGAATCCAAATGCCCAGAGTCTGTTCTCCATAAGAGCAGTGACTTCAATGAAAAATCCATGCATGTCAATGAAGAACCAGTGGAACCAAAAATAAATAGATACAATTTTTTTAACTATAAAGAATTTTAAAAACACCTGAGACATATATATTTAATAGATTAAATAAAATGAGAAGTAATAGAAACTGAGAGCCATGAGGAGAAGGCAGGATGAGCTGAAAGTGGAATTATTTTTAAAATATATCAAAATAATTATATATAATTATAATATTCACCTTGGAGACATTGAAAGCAGTAAAGAACAGGATATTTGGTATGAAAAGTAGAAACAGTGATAGAAAAGAAAGTAGAAACTTTCCAGGAAGGCAGTGGAAGTGTACAATAACAAAAATTATGAGAAGTACAGAAAACATTTTTTAAAAATTATAAATTCTAATTTATAACTAATCCCAGAAGTGAAAAGTTAAAAGTCAAAAAAGCACAGTAATTACATTTTATATAGCGTGTTTATCCTCACAATAACCATATGAACAATAAACAAACATATTTGCATTTTGATGTCAAATGATATCAAATTGATGACAGCAA
>SJYV01050595.1:5442-41406 GCA_006410875.1 Neotragus pygmaeus | reverse complement strand
CTGCCTGACTTCAGGCTCTACTACAAAGCCACAGTCATCAAGACAGTATGGTACTGGCACAAAGACAGAAATATAGATCAATGTAACAAAATAGAAATCCACACACCTATGGACACCTTATCTTCGACAAAGGAGGCAAGAATATACAATGGAGTAAAGACAATCTCTTTAACAAGTGGTGCTGGGAAAACTGATCAACCACTTGTAAAAGAATGAAACTAGATCACTTTCTAACACCACACACAAAAATAAACTCAAAATGGATTAAATATCTAAATGTAAGACCAGAAACTATAAGGTTCTATTGCTTTTTAACAGTTGTTGAAAACTAAGGTTCATCGAAGCAAAATTTCTGAGGCTCTTCTGAAGCTTCTACATAGCTCCTAAGATGTGGCCATGCACGTTTCTTTCCCTCGCCCTTCTCAGTCTCTTCTCAGCATTTTTTCCTGGTGGTCTACCTTACACAGGCTGTCACCTTCAAGTATAAGCCCTGATAAGGAGGACTAGGCAGTCTCCTTACTGTCTTCATGATCCTGAAGATCTTGAACCCACTATCAGGGGGAAGGATAATTAATTCCTAGCACAACAGCAGCTTTCTCTTTGCACTGCTGTGGAAGCTCCCTGTTCTTCTGAACCTCTATATGTTCAAGAGCAAAGAGCAAGTCATATTATCAGTCCATTGTCACCTCAATAGAAAGTTGTTACACTCTTAACAGTCCTTTGAGAAACTACCCCTTAGGCTGAGGTAAAGAGAAGTGTGTTCAAAAGCAGAGAGATTACTCTGCCAACAAAGGTCCATAGTCAAGGCAGCGGTCTTCCCAGTGGTCACGCACGGCTGTGAGAGCTGGACCATAAAGAAGGCGGAATGCCAAAGAATTGATGCCTTTGAACTGTGGTGCTGGAGAAGACTCCTGAGAGTCTCTTGGACAGCAAGGAGNAGTCAAGGCAGCGGTCTTCCCAGTGGTCACGCACGGCTGTGAGAGCTGGACCATAAAGAAGGCGGAATGCCAAAGAATTGATGCCTTTGAACTGTGGTGCTGGAGAAGACTCCTGAGAGTCTCTTGGACAGCAAGGAGATCAAACCAATCACTCTTAAGGGAGCGCAACCCTGAATATTCACTGGAAGGAGTGATGCTGAAGCTGAAGCTCCGGTATTTTGCTCATCTGATGTGAACAGACGACTCATTGGAAAAGTCCCTGATGCTGGGAAAGATCGAGGGCAGAGGTAGAAGAGGGCATCAGAGGATGAGATGGCTGGACAGCATGACCAGTGCAATGAACATGAACTTGGGCAAACTCCGGGAGATGGTGAGGGACAGGGCAGCCTGGTGTGCTGTAGTCCATGGGGTCCCAAAGAGTAAGGCATGACTGGGAGACTGAACACCAACAACAGAAGAAGAGAGGCGCTCTCACTGCTCATGTTTGCTTCTCGGAACAGAGAATCCCACCCAGTTAAGCTTCACTTCTCTAAAGAGATAGCTTTGCAAATTCACCACTTCCATATTCTGACACCTTTCCATCTTTGATCTGGTTGAGGCGTCCAAGAGAAATGAATTTTGTTTATTTCTTTGTAAATTTTTTATAGATGTTTTATATTTATTTTTGTATCAAATATTTTTAGTACCTCAACTGAATTGAAGCAGAAAAAATGTTCATTTTAAACATTTTATATGTTATTTTTCCTAAGCATTGTAACTCTATAATTCATCTGAAATTTCTTTGCCATGTATGGTAGAAAGATAGAATAGGGCTTTCCCCCATATGCCTACTCCTTTTTATTGAATAATTCCTCTCATCTTCATTATTTTATACTGCCTTATTATTACACNACAGGCATTGTAACTCTATAATTCATCTGAAATTTCTTTGCCATGTATGGTAGAAAGATAGAATAGGGCTTTCCCCCATATGCCTACTCCTTTTTATTGAATAATTCCTCTCATCTTCATTATTTTATACTGCCTTATTATTACACATTAAAATCTTATACATATTTGGGTAATTTCTAGGTTTTCTCAAAGATGCCATTGATTAATTTGGTCCCTTTGATAAGTATATAGTATTAGGTTAGACATAAAATATCTTTATATCTACTTATAGAAACTTTGGTTACTATGGTAATGTTATTTTTACCTGTGGTTTAAAATTCAGTTAGAAAAGCCAAATGTGGCAGGGTATATAGATATTGTAAATGTCTTTTGTTAAAGTGTCAAATCTTCCCAACAAATCTATGTCACAATTCTTAATTATCATTTAAGAAGACTAGGGAGATAGAAACTACTCTGGGAACACTGACTCTGTACTTGTCAGATCATTTGTCTGACTCGCAAAAGGAGGTTCTGGAGCAAATTCCAACATGAACTTTATGTCACTTTCCACCACTGATTTTCTCTAGTTAAATTATCTAGAAAAATACACCTTGGTCTAAAAAAATTAACAAGAAACAAAGCCCCAAATGAAATGAATAGCAAGTAGCTTAAAAGAAATAATTTCCTATTTGAGAATCTGGGTTTGAATATAATTTACATGTAAATCCTGTGAATTTGTACTGGGGGAGGTCATGATGCCTTTACTTGGGAAGCAATGGAAGAAAGTAGGAAAATTAAGTAATTACAAGAATAATTTTATATAGATCTATGGCTTTCCAGAGTTCCAAAGAATAGCAAGAAGAGATAAGAAAGCCTTCCTCAGCAATCAATGCAAAGAAATAGAGGAAAACAACAGAATGGGAAAGACTAGAGATCTCTTCAAGAAAATGAGAGATATCAAGGGAACATTTCATGCAAAGATGGGCTCGAAAAAGGACAGAAATGGTATGGACCTAACAGAAGCAGAAGAGATTAAGAAGAGNAAAATAAAAATAAAGGAGATCAGCCCTGGATGCTCTTTGGAAGGAATGCTGCTAAAGCTGAAACTCCAGTACTTCACCACCTCATGCGAAGAGTTGATTCATTAAAAAAGACCCTGATGCTGGGAGGGATTGGGGGCAGGAGGAGAAGGGGACAACAGAGGATGAGATGGCTGGATGGCATCACCGACTCGATGGACGTGAGTTTGAGTGAAGTCCAGGAGTTGGTGATGGACAAGGAGGCCTGGCGTGCTGCAATTCATGGGTCACAAAGAGTCCGACACGACTGAGCGCCTGAACGGAACTGAACTGAGGGCTTTCCTGGTAGCTCAGCTGGTAAAGAATCCACCTGCAAGGCAGGAAAACCTGGTTTGATTCCTGGGTTGGGAAGTTCCTCTGGAGGGATAGGCTACCCACTCCAGTATTCTTGGGCTTCCCTGGTGACTCAGCTGGTAAAGAATCCTCCTGCAATGGGGAAAACCTGGGTTCGATCCCTGAGTTGGGAAGATACCCTGGAGAAGGGAACAGCTACCCACTTAAGTATTCTGGCCTAGAGAATTCCATGATCCGAGGAGCCTGGCAGGCTACAGTCCATGGGGTCGCAAAGAGTCAGATAGGACTGAGCGACCTTCACTTCACTTCATAAGTGACTTTAGATATCATATAGCCCTAAATGTGAAGTGTAAAGAACAGGAACTGATAGCATGATTCTCATTTTTAAGTACATATAATAGATAGTTATATTATTAGCCTCCAATTAAAATAAATAAATTTAAGTTAAGAAAACAAAAAAATAAAAATAAAGGAGATCAGCCAAATATGAATCTGTAGACTGTATCTAAAATAAATGTATTTTAAACACACACACCCCTACCAAAGTATTAACAGCAGTCTCTTTGATGGAGTCAAATATCGAGGAGGAGTGGGCGAGTGGGAATACCCTGACTTCTCTTCCCTGTTGTGTTCAAGTCGTGTCCGGCTCTTTGTGACCCCATGGACTGCAGCACGCCAGGCTTCCCTGACCCTCACAACCTCCCTGAGTTTGCTCTGGTTCATTTCCGTTGAATTGATGATGCCCTCCAAGCATCTTACCCTCTATCACCCTCTCCTCCTCCTGCCTTTGATCTTTCTGAGCAGTATTCTCTGTAAACATTCATATTATTTCAAAATTTCCTTTACATTGACAGTGTTTTCCTTTTGTATTTTAAAAAGTAAATAATTGTAACAGACAAAATTATCTTACTATTTATCTTCTTCTAGTACCCTCCTTTCACAGCTAAGGCAGCAACCAGGGAGGTCAATGACTTGTCCAGGATCACCAAGCTGAGTCAGTGGGATAACAGGGTTAGAACCCAGGCTTGCCTGCTCCCTCTTGGTGTGGTCTCACACACCTCAGGGTACTTCTCTAGAGTGACATCAGTCCATAAGCTTTGATATCTGGACCATTGATATGGTGGAAGAGGGTAGGAAAATAATGGCTTTTTAAATTAACAATAAGGCTAAGTCCTTTGTGACCAAATTTAACATTTGCTATCTTTCAGTTAACCGATTTTTTATTTTATTACCTTGCTTCTAGAACAATACGCTGGTAAGATGTTAGAGATAAAGGAAGTTATGGACAACGTGCTTGCTAAACAGAAGGCAGAAAGGGATGATCTAGCTAAAAAATACAGGTAAGTTAAAAAAAGGTAAGAATGCTTTGGAGTTTTCCGAATTTTATCTATTTTTAATCTATAATAGGTCTGCTGCTGCTGCTGCTAAGTCGCTTCAGTCGTGTCCGACTCTGTGTGACCCTATAGAGGGCAGCCAACCAGGCTCCCCCGTCCCTGGGATTCTCCAGGCAAGAACACTGGAGTGGGTTGCCATTTCCTTCTCCAATGCAGGAAAGTGAAAAGTGAAAGGGAAGTCATTCAGTCATGTCCGACTCTTTGTGACCCCATGGACCGCAGCCTACCAGGCTCCCCTGTCCATGGGATTTTCCAGGCAAGAGTACTGGAGTAGGGTGCCATAGCCTTCTCCGATAATAGGTCTAGAATTTCTTTTTAACTTTATCTATTTATTTTTAACTATGCTGGGTCTTCATTTCTGCATGCCGGCTCTCTCTAGCTGCAGCAAGCAGGGGCTACTCTCTAGTTGTAATACATGGGCCCTCATTGCAGTGGCAGAGCATGTTTCATGTTGCGGAGCACAGACGCTAGAGCATGGGCTTCAGTAGCTGTGGTGCACGAGTTTAGTTGCCCCTGTGGCATGTGGAATCTTCCCAGGCCAGGGATCAAATCTGTGACCCTGCACTGGCTGGCAGACTCTAAATTCCTGGACCACCAGGGAAATCCTGGCCTAGAATTTCTTGTGATTACAGATGTTTTGTGGAACTGTAAAAGGACTTTATGAGGTCATCTAATCTATTATGTCCACGAGGAATTATATTTGCTTCCTAAGTCACTGCTAAGTTAATTTAGTCATGTTTGACTTTGTGTGATGCTGATGCTGGGAGGGATTGGGGGCAGGAGGAGAAGGGGACGACCAAGGATGAGATGGCTGGATGGCATCACGGACTCGATGGATGTGAGTCCGAGTAAACTCTGAGAGATGGTGATGAACAGGGAGGCCTGGCATGCTGTGATTCATGGGGTCGCAAAGAGTTGGACACGACTGAGTGACTGAACTGAACTGATCCCATAGACGGCAGCCCACCAGGCTCCCCCGTCCCTGGGATTCTCCAGGCAAGAACACTGGAATGGGTTGCCATCTCCTCCTCCAATGCATGAAAGTGAAAAGTGAAAGGGAAGTCGCTCAGTTGTGTCCAACTCTTAGTGACCCCATGGACTGCAGCCTACCAGGCTCCTCCATCCATGGGATTTTCCAGGCAAGAGTACTGGAGTAGAGTGCCTTTGCCTTCTCCGATATATACTTCCTAGAGATGTTTTTCTACTTTATTACTTGAAATGTTCAGAAAAGGATATTAAAATGTCCACAGCCATGAATTTCATGAAAGCCTTTCTGGCCATGAATCCCCTAAGTAAATTTCTTTCCTTAGTAAACTCACTTTTTTTTACATTAAAATTGGTTCTTCTATGCTATTACAAATGTTCTTCTAAGCAGTGTAATCATGTATATTTTGTTGTCTTGTGTACTTCTAAGTTCTCAGGGTCCTTAAAGAGTTTTATCCTAATTATATTGATTATATCCTCTTATCTTTTTTTTTTTTTTTTGAGAAACTTGTTATATATATTTTTTCTTGTTTGGGTATTATTTTTTATTCTTTTCTTTTTTCTTAAGATGAGAACTTTTAAGGCCTACTCTCAGCAACTTTCAAATATACAATACAGTATTATCAACTGTAGTCACCATGGGTGTTTATACCTTTTGATTCCTTCACCCATTTCACCCGAATGCTTCCTCCACCTCTGCCAACCACCAGTCTGTTCTCTGAACCTGTGACTTTTGGTTTTTATTTTAGCTTCCAAATATAAGTGAGATCATGCAGTATTTGTCTTTGTCTGACTTGTCTCACTTAGCATGATGCCCTCAAGATGCATCCCTGTTGTCACAAACAGCAGGATTTGTTTCTTTTTATGGCTAAAAAATATTCCATTATATATGTGTGTCTTCTTATTAATGTTGCTATTAGTCTTGAAATTTTGTAATCTAAACAGCATTTTCATTTTCTATCTGGACTCTGTTTCACATAGTTTTAAGTGTGATATTAATTTCTTTTTTCTTCTCTATCCAACCAGCTTCTTACATTTAATACTACTAGTTATTTGCTAATTCTGATTTCTTCTTGACACTTCTCCTACTTGCATCTGCTACTTACTTTAATATCCAGGCAGTTTGGAGTTTAGTACCAACAACTCTAACCTGTGTTAGGAGAGACAGTTATCTACACTGTTGCTTTCCTTTAAAACAGCTGCTCTTAAAAGATGGTCACTGAGACCATTTCAAGGGGTCCGAGAAGTCAAAAGCCATTTTTATAATAATATGAAGATGTTATTTGCCCTTTTGTACTCCGATTTTCTCATAAGTGTACAATGAAATTTTCTAGAGGCTACATGGTATATAATAATATCATCATCCTAATATCTAATGGAATGTACACTTGTGTGTTTCAAATTTTTCTCAGTTTTATTTTCTAAAACAGTAAATATTGATAGATATAACCCATAGGAACAAAAGCTCTTTGGGTTCTCAGTAACTTTTAAGAGTATAAAAAAGTCCTGAGACCAAAAAGTTTGAGAGCCACTGGAAACAGAAGTGTCCAGTCTCCTGCAGATGAGTGTGGCGTAGGTAAGTATGAGCAGAAGTCAGAGGCGTGGGCGAGTCGGTGCCTCCCGAGCAGTCCTCGAGCCCCGAGAGACGTGGTCTGGGGAGGACACGCAGGACAGTGCTTCTCCGGGCCGTCGTCTGGACTCTGGGCGCCTCACTGCGGGTTCAGAAAGTGCAGTCACAGCAATCACTGGATGAACTGACATTCCTGTGTCTAGCTTACTTATGATTATTCACAAAACAACCCCAGTCCTCCATAGCTAAGTGAATTTAGGTGGAACTTACTCTCGAATCTGACTTCCTGATACACCACTTAACTGTAAACAGTTAAGCCAATTCCAGACCTAAAGAAGGTGGTATTGCTCCTTGGTCATCAGTTGGTACCTTCCCACTAAAGGACTAGTAGATATCTAGATGGACAACTCAAGTTGTGTTTCTGTCTTAGGGCTGACTCACAACTGATAAATAATGTGAATATAAATGTGGATAAGCACACTGTCACCTCCTAAAAAAGGCATACTTATTTGCCTCATGTAGCGCAACAGTTTGCTCTCAAAGAATACACAGGGCAAAGATAGACTTGTGTACTTTGAGCTGATTAAATTTAAATTGACACAGAGTATCTATAAAATCTTAACTGACTGCTTAAAAAATTTTTTTTCAACTGTTTTTGTATTTTTCCCTTTTCTGTTTCTTTCTACAGTGTGTCCATAGAGTCATTTAAGCATGGAGTCCTGAGGGAGCAACTGGCTAACTTGGCGGCAAGACAGAAGAGTCTCCTACTCGTAGCAAAAAAACAGAAAAAAATAAGCCAGAAATTTCACACCTATAAGAATGCTACATCTTTGTCTGGTCTTAGTTTTAGGAAGCTGCCATCAAGCTCAAAAACCTCTAATGAAAAGGACAGGCAAGAGTTTATCAGTACGGAAAATTCCATGCAGCCCCAGTCAGGTTCACTTTCTCCTGTCAGCCTTGTGTGCAGAGGCATGCAGGAAACACAGTTGTCTCAGGAAGTCTGTCACGACAACCAAAGTACCCACACTTGTCTAAGTTCAAAGACAGTGAGAAAGGAAGAATTTTCTGGAAGTGAATTGAATTCTAAGCAAAATATCAATGACTGTACCTTAGATAGATTATCAAAATCCAGACATTCAGATGGCACTAATCAGATTAAATTACAATCCCAATCTGTTACTTTTATTGCTGAAGCAGAGTATTCACAAAAAGAGAATGATCTTACAGGTAGGACAGCCGAGGGGCACGCGTCCTTTAGTCCTTCAGCAGTGCCTGGCACCTTAAAGACTTCAGCAACCACCAGTGCGTCTGCCCACCGTGATGCCCATCCATCAAGTGTTATTGGTGATCAGGCTCCTTCTGATTGTGAAGCAGAAGAAGGAAACAGGAAAACAGCTCCCCACCAAGCACCCGGGGGGACATCAGAATCCCTGGCACAGCAAGGGGTTGGTGTCTTGGGCAATGACATGGGGCAACAGCTGAAACCTTACTTTAAAAAATCAGCTCTCACTGTTCCTCATGCAAATGATACTCAGAGCTCCTCCTTCTCTGGGTCTGGCTACCGACATACTGTGAAAAAACCTTCAAACTACAACTCAACTCCCAAAAAGAAATGTATGCAGATAAAGGATCTGATATTGCTAGGAAGACTTAATCCAGGAAATAACATTCTGGAATTCAAAACACAGGTATCCTATTGTTTTTTTCCCTCTAAAATTATGTAAATTTTATAAATAAGTGACTAAAATGTTGCTGTCACATAGTGTCAGTGTATAGCTCTTATTAGGGGGAAAGGGTTTGGTTGGGCTGTTTAAATGGAGAAACTTGACCATTATATTCTTAGCAAGTGAATGTGAAAGTCACTCAGTCATGTCCAGCTCTTTGCGACCCATGGACTATACAGTCCACAGAGTTCTCCAGGCCAGAATACTTTAGTGGGTTGCCTTTCCCTTCTCCAGGGTATCTTCCCAACCCAGGGATCTAACCCAGGTTTTCTACATCGCAGGTGGATTCTTAACCAGCTGAGCTTAGCGGAAAGCCCAAGAATACTGCAGTGGGTAGCCTATTCCTTCTCCAGTGGGTCTTGCCAATCCAGGAATCAAACTGGGGTCTCCTACATTGCAGGAAGATTCTTTACCAGCTGAGCTACCAGGGAAGCCTAAAATTTCCCTATTCTTTTTAGTCACAAGCACCTTTGGGCTCTCAGACCAGAATTAGTTATACTCAGCAGGAAGGGTTTTGTGTGTCCTAAGTCACTCAGTTGTGTCCAGCTCTTTGCAACCCCATGGACTGCAGCATGCCAGGCTCCTCTGTCCTCCACTATCTCCTGGAGTTTGCTTAGATTCATGTCCATTGATTTAGTGATGCTTCTTACCATCTCATCCTCTGCCATTTCCTTCTCCTTTTGCCTTTAGTCTTTCCCAGCATCAGGGTCTTTTCCAGTAAGTTGACTCTTCGCATCAGGTGGCCAAAATATTGGAGTTTCAGCATCAGTCCTTCCAATGAATATTTAGGGTTGATTTCTTTTAGGATTGACTGGTTTGATCTCCTTNCATCCTCTGCCATTTCCTTCTCCTTTTGCCTTTAGTCTTTCCCAGCATCAGGGTCTTTTCCAGTAAGTTGACTCTTCGCATCAGGTGGCCAAAATATTGGAGTTTCAGCATCAGTCCTTCCAATGAATATTTAGGGTTGATTTCTTTTAGGATTGACTGGTTTGATCTCCTTGTAGTCCAAGGAATTCTCAAGCCTTCTCCAGTACCATGATTCAAAACCGTCAGTTCTTTGGCGCTCAGCCTTCCTTAAGGTCCAACTCTCACATCCATACACGACTAGAAAAACCATAGCTTTGAGTATATAGATCTTTGTCAGCAAAGTGATGTCTTTGCTTTTTAATACGCTGTCTAGGTTTGTCATAGCTTTCCTTGTAAGGAACAAGTGTCTTTTACTTTCATGGCTGCAGTCATTGTCCACAGTGATTTTGGAGTTCAAGAAAAAATCTGTCACTGCTTCCACTTTTCCCCCTTCTGTTTGCCATGAAGTGATGGGGCTGGATGCCATGATCTTAGTTTTTTGAGTGTTGAGTTTTAAGCCAGCTTCTTCACTCTCCTCTTTTACCCTTATCAAGAGGCTCTTTAGTTCCTCTTCACTTTCTGCCATAAGGGTGGTGTCATCTGCATATCTGAGGTTATTGACATTTCTCTCAGCAATCTTGATTTCAGCTTGTGCTTCATCCAGCCTAGCATTTCACATGATGTACTCTGCATATAAGTTAAATAAGCAGGATGACAGTATATAGCCTTCTACTCCTTTCCCAGTTTTGAACCAGTCAGTTGTTCAGTGTAAGGTTCTAACTGTTGCTTCTTGACCTGCATACAGGTTTCTCGGGAGAAAAGTAAGATGGTCTGGTATTCCATCTCTTTAAGAATTTTCCACAGTTTGTTGTGATCCACACAGTTAAAGGCTTTAGCATAATCAATGACACAGACGTAGATGTTTTTCTGGAATTCCCTTGCTTTCTCTGTGATCCACAAATTGAAAGTGAAAGTTGCTGCTCAGTCGCGTCAAACTCTTTGTGACCCATGGACTATACAGTCCATGGAATTCTCTAGGCCAGAATACTGGAGTGGGTAGCCTTATCCCTTCTCCAGTGGATCTTCCAAACCCAGGAATCGAACTGGGATCTCCTGAATTGGAGGTGAATTCTGAGCTACCAGGTGAGCTACCAGGAAAGCCCCCAGAAAATGTTGGCCATTGATCTCTGTGTTCCTCTGCCTTTTCTACACCCAGCTTGCACATCTGGAAGTTCTTGGTTTATGTACTGCTGAAGTTTAACTTGAAGGATTTTGCGCATAACCTTACTAGCTTGTGAAATGAACGCGATTGTATGATAGTTTGAACATTCTTAGGCCCTGCCCTTCTTTGGGATTGGAATGAAAACTGACTTTTTCCAGTCCTTTTGGGTCTTCCTTTTACAGTTTGTTAGGCAGGATTGGAGCAGTGTTCAGTCTAAGGCTAATTCTATCCCACTGCAAAGGCAAGACTTCTGTGTATCTACCAATGCCCCATCAGTTTGTTTTTCTAATCTTACTATTGGGAACAGGTGCTGTTTCTGCCCTCTGAGAATGCCAGAGAATGCCATTACATCGAATTCTTTCAGATGGTTCTTTTCCCAGGCTTGGCTAATTTCCTCTTACACATGGCCAGTCACAACTCAGCAGAATACTTAAAGAGGACCGTCTGAAGCTCTGTAGAGTTCTCTGTCTCTGTGTATTTCTCTCTTCTTCAGTACTCTGTCCTGCAAACTCTAGCCATCATGCCTCCCCGGAGCCTGCTCTGTCTACTCAATTGAGAGAATCCACAGGTTGTGTCTGGATTTCCTATCCCTGTACGAATACCTGGAAGCCCTCTCAAGGCAGTGAGCTGGGACAGTTGCAGGGCTCACCTCAGTATTTCCTCAGTTCTCAGTAAAACTATGCATTTCCCCCTGATGTCTGGTATCTTGGAAGCCATTGTTTCATATATTTAGTTTGTCTTTTTTTTGCTTGTGTCAGGTGTTGACATAATTCTGGTCTCCGTTTACTTTATCATGGACAGAAGCAGAAGTTCAGGTATTTTCTCAAACCTAATTTTTGTTTTATTTTTCACTTCAGGAGGCTACCCACAAAGCCAGTGTTTTATTGAGTGGCAAAATTAAGGTAGAAAATGGTCAGATTTATCAAAACCCAGTCACCTGGCTCAAGGATCTTCTAGGAGGTGACAGTTATGTGACCTGGAATTATGCTTGGAGTAAGGTGGGTGATTCCTAAATTAATCTTTAATTTCATATCGGTTGGAGATAACATCATATTTTTTTGCTGATAAAACTGTTTCCTTTATTAAAAAGGACGCTGAAAGTTCTCCAGACTAGTTCTGTGCCCATGTGTCCCTGCTGCAGCACGCCACGAGCTCTCTCTCAGTCCGCATTTGCCAGAACGCCACGCAGCAGGGTCGCACAGCTGCCCGAGCCTCTCCTTCCTCGTTCCTGTCTTGTTCCTGCCACCCTACCCTCACAGGGATATCAGGTCCTTGTGATTCCTCGTAGAAGATGTGGGGCCACTGGTGTATGGAATTTAGTTAATAATATGTTACTAGTATTCTGATACAATAAAGCAGAATCTTCCCCCAAAGGTGAACGTTATGATCACGGAGCCTGAGACTCACATGTTTGAACATAGTCGTACCCACGAATTGCGTTTCTGAATTTTTATTCAGACTTCCCAGACTTAGTAGTCTCCCCCTTCAGCTCTGTCTTCTGATATATAAGCCCAGTTTAACGACCTATATGAAGAGTATTGATGACTAACACCCCTGAGGTCCGATGATCAGCCACCTCCAGATGTCCATGGCACCATTTCAGGGAACAGTGTTGTAATGTTTTACCCAGGAAAGTGTGAATCATCAGACAGTTACCACTGCTGTTTTAAAGAGTTGCAAATAACCTCTAGCCTCCACTACCCATTATAGTAAGCCTTAGTGCACCAGGAGTAGAAGGCGGTTTCCTCTCCCCATTTTTGTCCAGCTCGGCGCTGCACACCATCTTTGCTGACTTCTGTCTCAGTTTTTGTCCCTAAACTATGAACTCTGGTCTCCTGGGCCTCTGTTGCAGGTGTTTCCACAACAGTTTTCAGTTCCTTCACTTACATGAGCACTTTTAAAATTTTCTCTACTTTATAGTCTCTCTATCTTCCTCTTTTCCTGTAAATTTTTTTTCTTTTGACCACTCGAGTTGCCTGCTTTCAATTCAACCTGCTTAATGCTTTCCATGGTTTCACAAATTATATTTGCGTGTTAGTAATTAACATTTTACCCATGGAAATCCCTTTTTATTACAAAGCTTCTTAGAGTTATGATGGATGGTACTGTTTTGCTGAAACTGAATCTCTGCTCACGGAGCGAACGTGGTACTACTTGCTGTAGCGAGGTTCTTTGGAGTCTGACAGGCCTGTGCCTGGTGATGACTCAGTCTTCCCACTCGCTATCTCTGTTGGCGTTACCGCATTTTCTGGTTTTGTACATCTGGCTGTGATATCATTTGGCTCTCCCTCTGTACGTATATGCCTCATTTACACATCACATTGCCTCTGGTCTTCCCTTATTAGCCAGGTAAATTAGAGTCATACTGTTTCATATCTACGTGCTGATGAAGCCAAATACAAATGTGGGCGCTACAATTAGGGCAGTTCTTGGATATGAGATATTCATACAGATTATCTAAGCAAGCTTAGATTTTTAAAATTATCCTAGAAATAGAAATAGTTTCAAAAATTACTAGAGGGCACTCATGTACTTCTCATAAATAACACAGGCTGAGAAACTGAGTTTGTTTATAATTTTTTTTAAAGCCTTCTTTAAAATTTACCACAGTAACCTTTACCTCTTCTTGTCTCGGGGTAACTCCTGAATTCACAGTCACTTCTTGATGAGGACAGGTTTCTACTGTCTTGGTAAATGGGGACATTTTCACTGACTAGGTGGTGTGGGGATGTAGAGCCAGGTTGTCAGGCGAGAAATGCCAGAAAACTAGGTCTCGACCTACGTCTACACGCACATCGACAGAATGGCAGAGCCACGAGCCCCAGAACTGACGCAGGTCCGCCCAGGCAGCCGAGCTGGTGTCCGGCCTTGCCAGGGGAGCCCTCGTGCTCACCCCGCCAGGCGGCACGCGCTCCTCTCGCTGCTGCAGTCTCCTGGAGTGACCTCGTGCCGGGTCAGTCTGAGGCCTGTTCATTGTTATCTCTGTCCGTTCAATCAGTCCTGCC
Organism: Neotragus pygmaeus; assembly: GCA_006410875.1. NCBI lineage: Eukaryota > Metazoa > Chordata > Mammalia > Artiodactyla > Bovidae > Neotragus > Neotragus pygmaeus. The sequence continues at coordinate 27,480 of SJYV01050595.1, read as the reverse complement.
TTATGGAAAGTAGATTTTTAACTCAATGTATTTTCTTAAAGCTGTGTTCTTTGAATGCGTGAATTATCCCTAATGATATGTCTGGGGCTTACGGGGGACTCAGGACCCCTAAGTCTACTAAGGTAAAATTTTACCTACCACTAACTGATTAAAAATATACTTAAAATTTTGAGATACAGGTGAAAACATACTGAGCCTACACGTTGATGAGGGCATAGCGTGTGTTGGATATCATCAGGGCAATAATGTGAACGAAACCCAGTCTTTCTTCTTTTTATATACTTGCAGATAAACGTTATTATTTCTGAGGTATAGTCAGTTGCAGTGGTACAACATAGTGGTTCACCGTTTTTATGTTATACTTAGTGTAAATTTACTGTGAAACATTCGCTCTGTTGCCTGTGCTGCAGAATGTGTCCCCAGAGCTTGTTTATCTCATATGCGGTCACCTGTACCTCTTAGTCTCCCGCCCCTCCAGTCTTCCCTCTCCACGCTGGTTGCCACTAGTCTGTTCTCTTTATCTATGTCTGTTTCTATTTTGTTATATTCATTTATTTTATTTTTTGATTCCCCATGTAATAATAGAATATTTGTCTTTTTCTGTGTTTTTTTATTTCACATACCATAAACCCTCCAGGTCCACCCATGTTGTTGCAAATGGCAAGATTTCATACTTTTTATGGCTGAGTAGTATTCATTGTACATTTACACCACATCTTCTTTATCTATTCATTTGTTGATGGACACTTAAAGTGAAAGTGAACGTTGCTCAGTCGTGTCCGACTCTTTATGACCCCATGGACTATACGGTCCATGGAATTCTCGAGGCCAGAATATTGGAGTGGGTAACCTTTCCTTTCTCCAGAGAATCTTCCCAACCCAGGGATCGAACCCAGGTCTCCTTCATTGCAGGTGGATTCTTTACCAGCTGAGCCACAAAGGAAGCCCAAGAATACTGGAATGGGTAGCCTATCCCTTATCCAGCAGATCTTCCTGTCCCAGGAATCGAACCAGGGTCTCCTGCATTGCAGGTGGCTTCTTTACCAGCTGAGGCACCAGGGAAGCCCCGACGAACACTTAGGTTTCTATATCTTGGCAACTGTAAGCAGTGCTTCTTTGATCACTGAAGTGCACGTTCACCTTTTTTGAATTAGTATTTTTGTTTTTGGATGTATACCCAGGAGCAGAATTGCTGGATCATGTGGTAGTTTTAAGTTTTTGAGAAACCTCCATACTGTTTTCCATTCTGGTTACACCAGTTTTTGTTCCCAACAACAGTGTAGAAAAGTTCCCCTTTCTCCACAGCCTTGGCAACATTTGTTATTTGTGTTCTTTTTGATGATGGCCATTCTCATGTCATCAGGTGTGAGGTAATACCTCAGTATGGCTTTGATTTGCATTTTTCTTATGATTAGCAGTGTTGAACATCTTTTCATGTGACTGTTGGCCATCTGTATGTCTCTTTTTTGGGAAATTTTCTGTTCAGGTCTTCTGCCCATTTTTTGACCAAGCTGTTTTTTGATACTGAGTTGTATGAGCTATTTATACATTTTGTATATTAACCCCTTATGGGTCATATCATTTGCAAGTATTTTCTCCCCTTCAGTGTTTTCATTTTGTCAGTGGTTTCCTTTGTTGTATAAAAGCTTTTAAGTTTAATTAGGTCCTGTTTATTTTTTATTTTGTTTCCTTTGCCTTAGGAAACAGATCAAAACAATATTGCTCTAATTTATGTCAGAGAGTGTTCTGCCTGTGTTTTCTTCTGGGAATTTTATGATTTCCAGTCTTACATTAGGTCTTTAATTCATTTAGAGTATACTTTTTGTATATGGTGTGAGAAATGCTCTAATTTCTTTTTTTTTTACATGTTGCTGTCCAGTTTTCCCAGCACCACTTAGTAAAGAGACTGTCTTTTCTTCGTTGCATATTCTTGCCTCCTTTGTCAAAGATTAATTGGCTGTAAGTGATGCAGCTTAGCAGGGGCAGCGGCAGCAGCAGGGGTTCACCTCTGGGCTCGGTGTTCTGTTCTGGTGACGTGTGTGTCTGTTTCTGTGCCTGTTCAAGGCTGTTTTGATTACAGCAGCTTTGTAGACAATCTGAGGTCGGTCAGTATGATTCCTTGAGCTCTATTCTTCTTTCTCAAGATTGTTGTAACTATTCAGGGCTTTTTGTGTTTCCATACACATTTTAAAACTATTGATTCTCGTTCAGTGCCATTGGTATTTTGATAGGGATTGCATTGAATCTGTAGATTGCCTTGGCTAGTGTGGTATTTTAACAATATTAATTCTCCCAGCCCAAGAACACAGTGTATCTTTCCATTTATTTGTGTCATTTTCAGCTTCTTTTCAATCAGTGTCTTACAGTTTTCCACGTACAGGGCTTTTGCCTCCTCAGGGAGATTTATTCCTGGGTAGTTTATTCTTTTTGATGCGGTGGTCAACAGGAGTATTTCCTTAGCTCTCTCTGATAGTTCATTGTTAACATGCGAAAATGCAACAGGTTTCTGTATATTAATTTTGTATGCAGCAACTTTTCTGAATTCACTGATGAGCTCTGGTAGTTTTCTGGTGGTGTTTTTAGTGTTTTCTGTATATAGTATCATGTCTTCTGCGAACAGGGACAGTTTTACTTATATCTTTACAATTGGGATGTCCTTTATTTCTTTTTCTTGCCTGATTATTGCGGCTAGAAACTCGAATATTTTGTGAATAAAAAGTGGCAAGAGTGGTCATCCTTGTCTTGTTTGTGATCTTAGAGGAAATGCTTTCAGCTTTTCACCATGACTGTGATGTTAACTATGGGTTTGTCATAAATAGCCTTTGTTATGTTGAGGCATATTCTCTCTCTGCCCCTTTTCTGGAGTATATTTTTTTTAATCATAAATGGATATTGAATTTTGTCAAAATCTTTGTCTCATCTATTGAGATGACTGTATGATTTTTATTCTTCAGTTTGTTAATGTGGTGTATCACACTGATCAGTTTGCAGACACTGAAATATCCTTGCAACTCTAGGATAAATCCCACTTGATCATGATTTATGATCTTCTTAATATGTTGCTGGATTCTGTTTGCTAATGTTTTGTTCAGGATCTATGTGTCTGTTCATCAGTGATACTGGCCTGTAATTTGTGGGACTTTTTTTGTGATACCCTGTCTGGTTTTGGTATCAGGGTGATGCTGGTCTTCTAGAATGAGTTCGAAAGTGTTCCTTCCTCTGCGTTTTTTGGAATAGTTGGAGAAGGATAGGGGTTCACTCTTCTCTAAATGTTTGGTAAGTTCACCTGTGAAGCTCTCTGGTTCTGTACTTCTGTTTGCTGGGAGTTTGTTTGTTGTTTTAACATTTACATATTTGGCTGCACTGGAGCTTAGTTACGACTCGCAAGATCTTCTCCCTTTAGCTACTGCCTGTGGGGTCTTTAGCTGTGGCACGTAGGATCTAGTGTCCAGGCTAGTGATATTAACATGGGCCCCCTGCATTGGGAGCATGGACCTTTACCCACTGGACCACCAGGGAAATCCTTGTTGGGAGCTTTGTGGGGTTTTTTTATGTTTGTTCATTTATTTGCTTACGTTGGGTCTTAATTGTGGCACACGGCGCCTTACTCGTGGCACGTGGAATCCAGTTCCCCAGCCCGGGATCACACCCAGGCCCACTGCATTGGGAGCATGGAGTCCTAGCCACTGGACAACCGGTGAAGTCCTCCTGTTGGGAATTTTTAAATTACTGATTCCATCTCATCACTGGTAATTGGCTTATTCAGATTTTCTATTTATTTCCATTTCAGTCTGGGGAGATTGTACATTTGTAAGAATTGTCCATCTCTTCTAGATTGTACATTTTATTGGCATGTAGTTGTTTGTAGTAGTCTTTTAAGATCTTTGGTATTTCTGTGGTGTTGGTGATAACTTCTCTTTCATTTCTAATTTGACTGACTTGGGCCCTCTCCCTGTTTTTCTTTGTGAGTCTGACTAAAGGTTTATCAATTTCGTGTATCTTTTCAAAGAACTAAGTTTTAGTTTTGTTGATCTTTTCTGGGTTTTTTTTTTTTTTTTTTTTGGTCTCTATTTATTTCTGCTCTAATCTCTTTGATAGGTTTTTTTGTTCTTCGTACTCTGGTTCCTTTAGGTGTAAGGCTAGGTTGTTTGAGTTTTTTCTTTTTCCTGAGGTAAGCTTGTATCACTATAAACGTCCCTCTTAGAAGTGCTTTTCCTGTATCCCATAGCTTTTGGATCATTGTGATTTTATTTTCTTTTGTCTCTAGGTATTTTTTATTTCTTCTTCCATTTCTTCAGTGAACCGTTGGTTGGTTAGTAGCATGTTATTTAGCTTCTGGTTGTTTCTGTGTTTTGCAGTTATTCTTTTTCTTTTTTTTAGTAGTTGATTTCTAGTCACTTAATATTGTGGTTAGAAAAGATGCTTGATATGATTTCATGTGCACTTTGAAGGTATATTCTTCTTTTTTTGGATAAATGGTCAAAATCCATTGTTTTCACCTGTTTATTATCTGGAGAAATGGCAGAGGCATTTAGTGGCCTCACCGCTTCTTCTTCCATTGCAGGTAAGGAGGGTTTAACACGCTGAGTAGGCCAGGTCTGTTCCATTAACATGTGAGGCTCTGTTTGGTCGTAGGATTGAGCTGTAAGTCTGCCTAACCATTCCATACTCCTTAGGCCGCCCTTGCTCCCTTCAGTAACAAGCACATATTGAGCACCGAAGGTGTGCTCAACAGTATGCCAAAGGGATATTTCTCATAAGTATTAGCCCTTTTACTTCCCAAAACTTAAAAATCTGGAGGTACTCAAAGAATTTAAGAATCCTGATTAAGATCTGAGACTGCAGAGCTTTTCCCCTATATTGTCAGGCACTATGTGAAGTGCTAGAAAATAAAACTTAGTATGATACAGATCTTTAGTGAAAACAGACACATTAATACATAATTTAATTTAAGTGGGTTTAGTGCTTGACAGAAATATAAGCACAGAGGTTATGGGGTCCTGTAGGAAGGTCATTACTTGAGCATCTCTGGGTAAGCATCCTGGAGGAAGGGGTGTTCAAGTCAAGGCTTGCTGAGTTAACCATAGTGAACCCAGTTTCTGGAATTATGTTATCAGACTGCTTTAGAACTCAGTCTGGAGAAAGCAAAGGCTCTTGAGCTCAAACATTTCTGGCAGGTGTTTGCAAGTCTGCCTCAGTCCAGCCCATTTTTATGCATGTATTTCTAAGCTCTGGACTTTGGGGCTGATAAATAATAGCTAAGTTCACAAGCAAACCAAGGGTGGGAGAGGGGAGGAAACTTTGACATTTAGACCTGAAATGCTGTTAATCTAATCAGTTGCATGTCTGATTTCTTGAAAAGTACCATTTTACTTTTATGGCTTAATTTTATTAATGCAACACTACTTTTTTTATGTTGTAAAGTAGCAGGTACTGAATTAATATTTGTTGAGTAAATGAATGTATGCGAGAATGATATACATCAGAGATCAACAATTTTCTCCATAAAGAGACAGATAAGAAAAACTTCAGGCTTTGTGAGCATATGATCTCTGTCATAACTACTTGATCCTTTTGTAGCATAAAAGCAGCCATAGATGTTAAGTAAATGAATGGTATCACTGTGTTCTAATAAAACGTTAGTCACAGAAAAGATGGCAGCCCACATTTGGCTGTGAGTTATAGTATGCCAATACATAATCTACAACAGTCAGTACTCTACTGGAGTTACGATTTGCAAGAGGTAAGTGCATTTGCTTCTCGTGATTTTGTATGATTTAGAAATTCTGTGTTTACTTATATGCAGATAACATACCAGGGAAAGGAACTTTTAAAGTATGTTTCTGAGGAATTACCCAGGCCTCCAGACCCAAACTTGGTACCTCAACAACATCAACCTCGTCTTCCAGGTATGTGCAGACCAAAACCTATTTCTTAATTGTGGAAAACGACACCCTAATCCACTGAGAAGGCATTTCACTTGTCTTTTTTTTTTTTTCATTCAGGTTAAATTCACCTAATGTTCAGGTAACCATTTTAAAGTGAACAATTCAGTGGCATTTAGTATGTTCATAATGTACAATCACTACCTCTGTTCCAAAAGAGTTCCATCACCTCAAAAAGAAACGCATACCCATTCAGCAGTGACTTCCCACTCTCCACTCCCTCCTATCTGTAGGAACTCCCGGTCTGCTTCCTGTCTGTGTGGATTTGCCTATTCTGAATATATTACGTAAATGGAATCCTAGTATATATGACCTTTTGTGTCTGACATCTTTCACTTAGCATAGTGCTCTCAAGAATTGTCTGCACTGTAACATCTATCAGCACTTCATTCCTTTTTATGGCTTCCATTATATATATAATGGAATTTGTTTATTTATTTGTTTATTCATTCTTTGATTGACATTTGGGGTTCCACTCTCTGGCTATTGGACAGTGCTGCTATTAACAGGTATATACATATATTTGTATGTACCTGTTTTCAGTTCTTTTGGATATATACCAAGGAGTGAATTGCTATATTACTAATATATATTATATATTGACTTTATTTGAGGAACAGCCATATGTTTTCCACAACAACTGAATCATTTTACATTCCTACCAGCTGTATACAAGGGTTCCAGTTTTTCCACATTCCCACCAAAAATTATTTTCTGCTTGTTCACAGCACTCCATTTAAACTCCATTTAACTTAATTTCTAGAAGAATAATCCTTCCCTCACAGCTCCTTTCTCTGTGAATCTGTGATGTACTTATTTTAGGTAGATTTCTTTTTGTTGGAATAAATTTATTTCACCTGTATGTAAACAAGGTATTTAATAGTCATGGCATTAAAAAATGCATATTAAATCAGATAAGTTTGACTACATCCCAGATATAACAAAGTGCAGGGAAAGAAATGGACATATCAGCAATAAGATTTGTTTTTAAATCTGTATGTTATCCACAAGACCCAAACAATAGCAGCGAATGCTTGAATGTCCCTAAAGTAGTGCCATCTGAAAGAAACCTATAATAGATCAGTTAAAACCCATCTCACAGTAGCAGCAGTTCATTTTAACAATGGTATGGCAGAGAATACATATGAAAAATTCATCACAAGACAGCCAAGTCTTCAATAATGCGACTTCATGTAAAAACTCAAGCTGCAAATAAAAATTGGTCAGGTAGATTTTTTTAAGTGTCCTAAAAGGGAAATGGCTTCCCAAGTAGCGCTAGTGGTAAAAGACTTGCCTGCCACCGTAGGAGATGTAAGAATCACCGGTCCCATCCCTGGGTTGGGAAGATCCCCTGGAGGAGGAAATGGTAACCTACTCGAATATTCTTGCCTGGGAAATCCCATGGACAGAGAAGCCTGGCGGGCTATGGTCCGTGGGGTCACAAAGAGTGGGACATGGCTGAAGCAACTAAGCACCAAAGGGAGAATGATATTTTCCCTTTCTTTTCAGGCATGATTTGATTAGTTTCCCATATTTTCTAAAAATAAATACTAGATACTAGAATAAAGCTTTGCTTATTAATGTAGACTGATGCACTTCATTTGATGGAATGAACCTTCAGAAAACTGAGGAGAATGCAGTCTTCAGTCAGCAGTCGATTGCCGAGCTGTTGGAAAGGCCAGCGCACATTTATGAAACGTGGACGTAACTAATGCTGTTACCCTCCTCTACTGCAGCTTTCCCTCTTTTGCCCCAGTGTCCCTGTTTTAGACCAGCTGGGGACAATATATGAGGAAAAGAGGTACAAAACAGAAATGATAATTCTGTAATAACCGGTCAAAAATCAAACAGAATTACTGTCACCAGGCCCCTAACCAGGGCTTCCCAGGGTCACTCGCTCCCTTACAGCAAATCCAATAATTCAGCACGTTCCTAACTTCACACAGAGCCCTTTGTCTCAAAAACTGGCTTCAGAATAAGATGCATTTCCCCCAGTTTTCTAAGGATAGCCTCAAAAATGTTTCTCATCATTTTGGAGAAGCTCATAAAATAAAATAGTTGTGAAGAAGTTAAAGGGTTTAAGGAACTGGAAGGAGTTGTGATTTATGGCCTTTGGTTCCTAACCCTGACTGCAGTTCTACCTAATCTTGGAGATGAGCCCAGGACCCAGAGTTTTTAGAAGTGATTCTTAGGCAGCCAGCCTGACTGCTGACTCTGAATAACTAGTTGTATCTGATTTCNCCACCCTGCTCCCCCACCCCCGGGTCCTGCACCCCACCCCCAGTCACACGCTGGCCACAGAGCAGCCTCCGGTGGGGTGGGGGGTTGCTGCCCTTCAGAACTCCTTCTGGCTTCAGTGATCATCTCTCTTTGGAAATGTACACTCAGCCCTCTGTCAAAGCTTCTGAACGTCATCTTTCTCCCAGGAGGAAGAGAGGCTGCCTGGGGAGAATCCGCAGAGCTGTGGGCTCACGAAGGGGCGTTCAATCAAGGCAGCCCCAGAGCAGACAGACTTTCTCACGAACCAGAGGGTCTCCACTTCTCCAGTGAGGCTCCCCTTGCGCGGGACCCACAGAGGCTTCCAGAACCCCAGGGAGATTGGGAAGTCAGGGAGAGGGCACCCAGCCGAAGCCCAGAGCACCTGGAAGGCCTGCCAACTTTCCTGGGCCCTGCCTTTGCTCTCTCAAACATCAGCAGGCTCTCAGGGAGCCTTCAGAAATGCCAGTTCCCGGCGCCCCCCCTAAGGATTCTGATGAGAGGGTCTTGGGAGGGACTTGGGGGTCTGAGATCAGCTGAGTCCAGGGAGTCCAGGGAGATGCAAAACCCAGGGGCATGACAGCTTTTGTGCTCTTCTTTTTCAAAACCCAGGGTGGTGCTAACCACACTCTTTAATTCATATCGCTCTGCATCGCCAGGCTGTCTTAGTCACTGCTCCCTTCGTTCCAGTCCCCAAGCTTACTCCCTCCCCCTGCCCTCCCAGGCACCCTCCCTGTGGTTGACAGAGATCCTTGCACGAGTCTTTGTAAGATATGTAATGTTGTGTGTGTGCTCATTTACATAAACAGCAAAGTGCTATAAACTTCTGTTGTTTTTTTTCCACTTGGGACCATGTTTTTAAGATCTAAATGTGTTGCTAAACCTCCCTCCAGTCCACTGCTTCCAGTTCCTGAGCACTCTACAGGCTTTGCCATCTGGATCACTTGTTCATCTCCCCCACCGCTAGGAGGGACACTGGGAGACCTCTGAGCGCCAGACATATATTCTTGTGCCTTGTTCTTTGCTTGCATCTGAGTCCCCAGAAGCGGATCCTGAGTCAAGGATTAGAGTGCAAATATATTACAGACAATGTCTGTCATAAGCCCTGTGGATCCAAGTCTGAGGGATATACCCAGGAATGGGATTCCCGGGTCATCAGATGCCAGCATCCTTCATTCCCCTCAGTACCCCTCAGGCTTTCCCAGAGGTCATATAAGTGCATTCCCTCCAGCAATGGGCTCTGGGGGGGTCAGACAACACTGGGGTCCAGTCCTGCCTAATCAGGTCAAGAAAGGAATCACCCTTGTCTGGAAGAGGGGAGAATGACAGATCCCCCTCCTAACTAGTAATAATACAGCAGGCCCATTGAGGATCTCCTGCAGGTCAGGCGTTGGGCCGAGCACCTATGTTATCTGTGTCCTCTGCTTTAGTCCTGATCATAACTCCAGGAAGTCAGAGCAACGAATATCCCCATTTTACAGATAAGGAAACTGCATCTCAGAAGCAGGACATGACTTGTTCAAAGTCACGGGAGACCTTGGTCTCCTGACTTCAGGGCTAGCGGGCTCTTCTGCTTCCCCACCTTGAGGTCATCAGCAAATTATCCCCCAACCCCCGCCCCCAAGCTGGAGTCTAACCAGCTTTTTCTCAACACTCGCTGTATTTGTTTCCAATTTTTACTGTGAGACATCACCACAAGCTAAGTGGATTAAAACAAAACAAACTTACTGCCTCACATTCTGGAGAACGGAGGTCTGCAATGGGTGTTGCAGGGCTAAAATAAAGGCACGGAAAGGCTGCATTCCTTTCTGGAGAGCCCAGAGGAGAGCCTGTTCTTCATCTGTCTCAGCTTCTAGACGCTGCCCNAACAAACTTACTGCCTCACATTCTGGAGAACGGAGGTCTGCAATGGGTGTTGCAGGGCTAAAATAAAGGCACGGAAAGTCTGCATTCCTTTCTGGAGAGCCCAGAGGAGAGCCTGTTCTTCATCTGTCTCAGCTTCTAGACGCTGCCCACTTTCCTTGGCTCGTGGCCCCTTCCATTGTCAAAGCCAGCACTGGCCAGTTGGGTCTTTCTCACAGCGTTTCATCACTCTGATGCACACTCCTGCTTTTCTCTTCCTTCTTTTAAGGACTCTGGTGGTTGTATGGGGCCCCCAGAGAGTCCAGAAAAATCTTCCCACCTCAAAGAAAGCTGGTTAGCAACCTCATTTCCATCTGTAACCTTGATTCCTGCTTGCCAGAGAAGCTAACATAGTCACTGCTTCCAGGAATCAGAAAAAGGATACAGACATCTTTTGGCCAGGGCTGGGTAGGGGTGGGGGAGTGTCTACCTGCACCGACACTCAGGGCTGGGGCTGTGTGCAGCTTCAGCAAGGGGGTGGCTGTGGGCACTGAGCACATACCAGCGCCCCCAGTCCCGGGCTTTGCTATGTCCCTGCTCACTGGGCCCTCCCATTCCGTCCAGCCCAGCCAGGTCAGGGCTCCCGCTCCCCCTCCCCAAGGATCTTCAGGACGCCCTTGGTGCTCTGATACCACCCATCACCCACGTGGGAGGCCCCATCCCTGACCTCTCTGTCTCTGACTGGCCCACAATTTCTCCTTCCAACATCCTGTAACCGGGAAAGGCTGCCTCTAACTTGGGCTTCCTAGCGCCACCTATCGGTCACCTGGGTGAATGGCACCCCTGGGATCACCCTTCATCCTTGTCCTTCCCCTTCATGACACTCCAGTCCCACAGCAAGAGTCCCCTCAGCTCTCTCTCTCCAAAGCCCACCCCAGATCCTTCCGATTCTCCAGACCCCTCCACTGCTCCAAACCTTTCCAGAGACGGGTGGTCTTGCCCGCCCAGCCTGGGACTTCTCCAGAGGATGCCCCACCCACGAAGAACGAACCCCAGCATGTCTGTCACCTGCTGACCGCCGACACACTCGTCTTCTCCCACCTCCCCTTGCCCACTCTGCCTGGCCACTTGGCCTTTACTTCGGTGTCTGACCATCCAGTCCCATCCCCAGGTCAGGAGCAAGCTATTCTAATTCCACCTGAGACACTGCTCCCCAAGTCCTCCCAGGGCTGGCTCTGCCCCAGCGTCCCCTCCCCTGAGAAGCCCTCCTGGGTCGCTCCAGCTGGCGTTGACCCCCCACCTCCCACCCCAGTCACTTCCCATTGGTCACCTAGTTCTGTTTCCATCACAACACTCATTACGGCCTGAAATGATCTGTGTAAATCCCCCCCAGAACGTCACCTCTGTAAGGACAGCACTGGGTCTGTCTTGTCCTCTGCTGTGCCTCCAGGCCTGGCCCAGTCCCACACGTGGTAATGTTGGATGAATGAATGAATGACAGCTCCCTCAGGACTCCTCCTTCTCATTCCCACCATTGGAGCCCCTTTCTCAAACAGCTTCCTCTTCCTAAGTAGACACAAAGACCCTAAGAGGCAAACTCACTAGACCCCACCATGCTCTAGAACTCACAGATCTAACACCGAAATTTTAAAAAATCAGCTTTTTCGTGAGGGTCATACCAGACTGGGTGAAAAGTAGCTTTATATTCCAGAAGCAGGACTTTGGAGCCTGATTGATCTATGAACCTTACCAGAGACTCTAGCAGGCAGAACTGTTACCCACACCCCCATCAGGCTGGACAACCCTAAGACCAAAGGCTCGGGGCAAGCATGCCCCTCCTTTGTTGAGCAAATTCAGCATCTGAGCCTCCCCAGGGTCCTCTGGCCCTCTGTGTACAAGCAGCCTGCACAAAGCAACTTTTTCTCTCCTCTCCATATTTGTTTGTGAGACAGGACAACTTTCCATGCAGGAGGCTGAGGCTTTGACTCATGGCTGATACAGATCACGAGAGAAAAAATGAGGAATTGCTAATTGGGGGAGCTTTCAGCTGGAGGAAAAGCAAGGAGGGTTGAAAGAAAAAATTCTGCAAGAAAAGAGGTGATTACAGACGTGGGGGTTCACAAGCGCTCTCCAGGGTTTGCAGGATGAGAGGAAGGCTCCCGTGCCTCCATCACTATTCTTGCCAAACGGAATGTCGTTTTCCCTCTTGTCTTCGGTGGCAAAGATGAAGCAGCATAGCTGAAAAGCTGTGGCACTAAAAGCCATCTTNGGCCCTCCCATTCCGTCCAGCCCAGCCAGGTCAGGGCTCCCGCTCCCCCTCCCCAAGGATCTTCAGGACGCCCTTGGTGCTCTGATACCACCCATCACCCACGTGGGAGGCCCCATCCCTGACCTCTCTGTCTCTGACTGGCCCACAATTTCTCCTTCCAACATCCTGTAACCGGGAAAGGCTGCCTCTAACTTGGGCTTCCTAGCGCCACCTATCGGTCACCTGGGTGAATGGCACCCCTGGGATCACCCTTCATCCTTGTCCTTCCCCTTCATGACACTCCAGTCCCACAGCAAGAGTCCCCTCAGCTCTCTCTCTCCAAAGCCCACCCCAGATCCTTCCGATTCTCCAGACCCCTCCACTGCTCCAAACCTTTCCAGAGACGGGTGGTCTTGCCCGCCCAGCCTGGGACTTCTCCAGAGGATGCCCCACCCATGAAGAACGAACCCCAGCATGTCTGTCACCTGCTGACCGCCGACACACTCGTCTTCTCCCACCTCCCCTTGCCCACTCTGCCTGGCCACTTGGCCTTTACTTCGGTGTCTGACCATCCAGTCCCATCCCCAGGTCAGGAGCAAGCTATTCTAATTCCACCTGAGACACTGCTCCCCAAGTCCTCCCAGGGCTGGCTCTGCCCCAGCGTCCCCTCCCCTGAGAAGCCCTCCTGGGTCGCTCCAGCTGGCGTTGACCCCCCACCTCCCACCCCAGTCACTTCCCATTGGTCACCTAGTTCTGTTTCCATCACAACACTCATTACGGCCTGAAATGATCTGTGTAAATCCCCCCCAGAACGTCACCTCTGTAAGGACAGCACTGGGTCTGTCTTGTCCTCTGCTGTGCCTCCAGGCCTGGCCCAGTCCCACACGTGGTAATGTTGGATGAATGAATGAATGACAGCTCCCTCAGGACTCCTCCTTCTCATTCCCACCATTGGAGCCCCTTTCTCAAACAGCTTCCTCTTCCTAAGTAGACACAAAGACCCTAAGAGGCAAACTCACTAGACCCCACCATGCTCTAGAACTCACAGATCTAACACCGAAATTTTAAAAAATCAGCTTTTTCGTGAGGGTCATACCAGACTGGGTGAAAAGTAGCTTTATATTCCAGAAGCAGGACTTTGGAGCCTGATTGATCTATGAACCTTACCAGAGACTCTAGCAGGCAGAACTGTTACCCACACCCCCATCAGGCTGGACAACCCTAAGACCAAAGGCTCGGGGCAAGCATGCCCCTCCTTTGTTGAGCAAATTCAGCATCTGAGCCTCCCCAGGGTCCTCTGGCCCTCTGTGTACAAGCAGCCTGCACAAAGCAACTTTTTCTCTCCTCTCCATATTTGTTTGTGAGACAGGACAACTTTCCATGCAGGAGGCTGAGGCTTTGACTCATGGCTGATACAGATCACGAGAGAAAAAATGAGGAATTGCTAATTGGGGGAGCTTTCAGCTGGAGGAAAAGCAAGGAGGGTTGAAAGAAAAAATTCTGCAAGAAAAGAGGTGATTACAGACGTGGGGGTTCACAAGCGCTCTCCAGGGTTTGCAGGATGAGAGGAAGGCTCCCGTGCCTCCATCACTATTCTTGCCAAACGGAATGTCGTTTTCCCTCTTGTCTTCGGTGGCAAAGATGAAGCAGCATAGCTGAAAAGCTGTGGCACTAAAAGCCATCTTCCTCCTCCTAAGGATTCTGGCAGGCTCTGCCTAAGGAGACGAGTTCCAATTTTAGGTGAAGTTAAAAACACTCATAATGCTTTAAAGTCAGAGCATGTTTTTTCAAACACAGGTGTACCGTACTTTTAAACTTGAGCTGAGAAACGACAGCTTGCCCCAGAGATAAATGTGTGGAGTGGTGATTTGCATTTGTGAAAGAATTTTTGTTAGGGAGGTGCCCCTCTCAGATGTGGAAACCTCCATGGCTCCTGTTAAACACTGCTTCACACCCACGCGGGGCTGTTTGTATATCTGTGCAACCGCGAGTGTTTCCACTGAACATGCCCGTAGCATGGATGGACACTCAGAAATGGGTCTCCATTTGGAATTGATAGACTTGGCTGGCACCACTTGCATCCATGGGTGATTGAGCTGGGGTGAGGGGAGAGTGATGGTGAATTTTAAAAAGCAAAGTATTGAAACTTCCCTGGTGATCCAGTGGTCAAGACTCTGCACTCTCAATGCGGGGAGCCCAGGTTCCATCCCTGGTCTGGGAATGAGATCCCCCATGCCGCAAATAAGACCTGGTGCAGTGCGAGTAAAAAGAAAAACTATAACATCCAAGTATTACAGACTCCTACTACACTGCTTCTCCCCAGATCAGCTTAATTCTGGAGCGCTCTGTTACTGTCATCTAGGGGTATTGAACTCAAGTGCCTACAGTGGCCAGGAAGGAAATGTACATAAGGGAGGTAGAGTGGGGGTCAGGAAGACAACAGGGAGGGGTGCGGATGACAGTGGATCGTAGCACGCCTGCCCTGCCTTAAGAGGGGCAGGCATTTCTCAGCTGGAATTTGAAGCGAAGGTTGCCAGATAATCTTATCCCCCCCCCCAAATATGAATTTTTAAATGAAATGTCTTCATTTTTCAAAATCTTCTCCAAGCCAGGCAAAATATTTGTAAACCAAATGCAGCCCATGAGCTATGACTGCATAAGCAATCTGAGTCTAATGGCACAAAACCTTAGCTTTGAGGACAGAGAAGGAAGAAGTCTGTGAAGGTGAGATTTTGACCTCAGTTTCCCGGAAGTGCCCTCATAGGGTTGGCCTCACCAACAGGAAATGTACCTATTTGTTGAGCATTTCTTGGAGTGTTTATGTTGCTGAATACAGAGGTTCAGAAATGAAGAGAGCATGTTCTTCCCCCAGGGAGCAAGCAGTCTACTGAAGGAACAGGCTTGCACACAGATCATTCTAAAACGGGTGGCAAGTGTGGTGACAATAAATGGGGGTGGGTGGGGATGACACTTGATTTAGCTGGAAGAGCCAAGGAGGGCTTCCTGGAGGAGTGAGCAAGCCTGTCCAATCCAGTCCTGGGTCCTCAAGATGACGTTTGCTGACACATAAGCAAAACATGTCACTGTTGTGACAACTGTGCGTTTTTTGGACATTGCCTCTGATTTATATATGTTTTCCACACGTGGAACGAATACAGGCGGTCCCTTTAATACTTATAATAGTGTAAACAGTGGAGTTCCCTGATGGCGTAGTGGTTAGGATTCNGTTTTTTGGACATTGCCTCTGATTTATATATGTTTTCCACACGTGGAACGAATACAGGCGGTCCCTTTAATACTTATAATAGTGTAAACAGTGGAGTTCCCTGATGGCGTAGTGGTTAGGATTCCACACTTTCATTGCCATGGCCTGGGTTCGATCCCTGGTCAGGAAACTGAGATCCCATAAGCCACACGGTGCAGCCAAAAAATAAAATAAAACAGAATAATAAAGTAATAAAAAAAATAGTAGACAGGAAGTATTGAGAACCTACCATGTCCCACATACTGTGTTCAGTGGTCTTGGGTACATAATTCATTGAATCTTCTCAATAATCCTATAAGGAAGATCGTATGGTTATACCCATTTTGCAGATGAGGACATTCAATATCAAAATCTATGCTCATAACCACCACAGCAGAGCCCCTCCGCCTCGCACTATGGACATGGAGGGCAGAATAATTCTCTGTTGTAGGGTCTGACCATAGGACTTTTAGCAGCATTCTTGCTCAATGCCAGTAGCATCCCCTAGTCATGACAATCAAAAATGCCTCCAGGCATTGCCATCTGTTCCCCGATGACAAAATCAGGCCTGGTTGAGAACCGCTGGTCCACACTAAACTACTTTTCCAAGCTAAATAAATATCCCCCAAAGTTGGACAAACTTAAAGCGTTAAGTAAAGAACAGTACTGGTGTAGGCTGTCAGCTCTGTGGGGCTGGGGCCACGTCTGATTTTATGCATGACTGCAAACTCCCAGTGCGTGAAGCCACTCCTGGCTCACAGGAGCACTCAGTGCATTTTTATGGTGTGAAAGATGCGGATGTGGAGGAATGGTGAGGTTTAGGAGATGCTGAACAATAGAGTGGCTCTTCTGACTGTTGAGTTTCTTCCCTCAAGCTGCTGTAACAGAGTATCTAGACCAGGCGGCTTAAATAACAGACACTGGTTGCTCTCCATCTGGGGGCCTGGGAGTCTGAGATCAGGTCGGGTTCTGACGAGGGCTGTCTTCCTAACTTGCAGCTGGGCTGCCTTCTCACCAGGCCCTCACTCGGTGGAGAGAAAGGAGACCCTGCTGTCTCTTCCTCTCCTTATCAGGACACTAATCTCACCCTGGGGGCTCCACCCTCCTGACCTCATCCAAGCCTGATGACCTCCCAAAGACTCCACCTCTTAACACCATCCACTTGGAGGTTAGGGCTTCCCCCTATGAATCTGGGGAAACAAAATGCAGTCCATATCAGCAATTAGCTGCAGGATCCACATTGTCCCCAGAGACTCGGGAGTCACTAAGGCTCTTTCCTCCCTTCTCCCTCCTACCCTAGGCTGGAGAGGGATGTGAAAGCTCAAAATGACCCTCCTACCAGGAGACAATTCTGATTACGACTACAGCGCTCTGAGCTGCACGTCGGATGCCTCCTTCCATCCAGCCTTCTTCCCCCAAAGCCAGTCACTCAAGGGTGTCTTCTACCGCCGGGCCCAGCGGCTGCGGCCGCAGGACGAGCCCCGCCAGGGCGGCCAGCCTGAGGACCGAAGGCGGCAGATCATCATCAACGTGGGCGGCATCAAGTACTCGCTGCCCTGGACCACGCTGGAGGAGTTCCCGCTGACGCGGCTGGGCCAGCTCAAGGCCTGCACCAACTTCGATGACATCCTCAACGTGTGCGATGACTATGACGTCACCTGCAACGAGTTCTTCTTCGACCGCAACCCGGGAGCCTTCGGCACCATCCTGACCTTCCTGCGCGCGGGCAAGCTGCGGCTGCTGCGGGAGATGTGCGCCCTCTCCTTCCAGGAGGAGCTCCTCTACTGGGGCATCGCCGAGGACCACCTGGACGGCTGCTGCAAGCGCCGCTACCTGCAGAAGATCCAGGAGTTCGCCGAGACCGTGGAGCGGGAGGAGGAGGACGACGCGCTGGACAGCGAAGACCTGGGCAGCGAGGGCCCCGCGGAGGAAGAGGGCCGCCTGGGCCGCTGCATGCGGCGGCTGCGCGACATGGTGGAAAGGCCGCACTCGGGGCTGCCCGGCAAGGTGTTCGCCTTCCTGTCGGTGCTCTTTGTCACAGTCACAGCCGTCAACCTCTCCATCAGCACCCTGCCCAGCCTGAGGGAGGAAGAGGAGCAGGTAAGGGCCCCGTCCCTGCCCTGGGGGAGGACCAGGCTGCTACCGCAGGGACCACTCCCCACCCGGAAGGGCACGTCCTACTCTGCCTGCCCTGTTGCCTCCTCCAGGAAGCCTTCCCTGACCACACTGGCTCAGTAGCATCCCAGTCCATCGTTGTGTTTACGTGTGTTTACAAACGTGTCTCCCTATGTGTCATCCTCCTCCACATGCAGACCTGAGCTCCACAGCCTGTTCAGGTCGGCCCTGTGCCCCGTGCCCAAGGCAAAACTGTCCAGCATGGGAGAGGTGCTCAGCCACTCTGTTGATGGATGGATGGATGGATGGCGCAATGTCCAATGTGCCTGGCCCCAAGCTAAGCACGTGACGTGCGCCACCAAAATTTATTTCACCAACTTGCACCCTTTCTCAGCCTTCCTAATTCCCTTACATGAAAAGATCCCAGAAAGCTCTTTGGGGTCCTGAATATGATGTTCATTGATAGATGTGTGTGCACGCTGCTGCTGCTAAGTCCCTTCAGTTGTATCCGACTCTGTGCAACCCTGTAGATGGCAGCCCACCCGACTCCCCCATCCCTGGGATTCTCCAGGCAAGAGTACTGGGGTGCCATTGCCTTCTCCAATGTGTGCACACAGGCAACCTCAAATACTGAGCATTGCTTTCTGTTAAAGAAGGGAGTTTCCAATTAAGTGTTTACTCCAGGGCATGATGGGGTGCATGCCCAGTTCTCAGGGATACCACTTACTTACCAGCAGTTAATGGGAGCCAGGGGCTGGGCTGCCACTCGGCCTGTATCTTATCTCCCCAGCGAACCTTCCAGCATCCCGGCATGGGAGGTGTTCCCACAACCACTTGACAGCTGAGAACTCTGAGGAAAAGCAGCTTGCTCAGATCTGGGTCTAACTGAGTCTGGAGTCTGGGTTCTTAAACATGAAAGTATGGGTCCCACATGGCAGCCTGGGACCTCATGCAGCCCCTCAGCTCAGCCTCCATCTGTAAGAGACCCATCTCTGGGACCCTCTCCCCACACGTAGGGGTTCCAGACGCAAGGCTCAAGACAGACTGAAAAGTTCAGACAGGTGCAAATTGTGTAGGCACTGGAGAAATAGGTATGACAGTATGAACTCAACATAAATATCATGCCAGCCAGCATTTATTGAGCACTGGCTGTGTACCATGCATGTGGTAAGGGTTTTGGTAAGGGTTTTACGTGAACCCTCTCATTTAATGTTAAAACCACTCACCACGTGAGGGTCTTTCTATACACAAGCATTGTGGGGAAAGTAGCAGTTGTGTTATATTTATAGCTCTCAGGGAGTTTCTGACACTTCTTTTTGAATACATTGAATTTTAAAAGCCAGTGTTAAGAAAACGCTCAATGAGTAAAACAAACACTCAATCAGTAAAGTGAGCAATTGAGGGGTAGTGATGACCAGGCAGGGTTAGAGTCAGGTGGCCTGAATTTGAGTCCCACCTTGCCCACTCTGGCTGTGCTTCTGGAGACAAGTCACTCAGCCTCTCTGTGCCTCCGTTCCCTGACAGGTTGAAGAGGTTGTGAACAGGCCCACCTCATAGCGTGCAGGGGGTTCAATGAATGAGAAGCGATTGGAACAGTGCCTGGCATTGCACATTCAGGAATTACTCACTGCGAGGATTATACGCCCCTCCCAAAAAAAGAGCAAGTGTTTGTCACTGGAGACCTGTCTGGAAGCACCTCTGCTTAGTGTTAATTTTTTTCTTGGCCTCAATACATGCAATAATGATTTTATTAGGAAAATACTAATAAAGCCAGTTTTATTCAACTTCTGATACCTGCTTAAAAAAAAAGATACCCAGCCTTTTTCATGACTCAGTAAAAAGGTTGTTTTTCAGTTTCATTTGGGGGACTAGTGGGGTTCACTGTCTCACCCAAGCAGGTGTTTAAGTGCCTCCTGTATTCAGGCTTCATGGGGCAGTCAGGGTGACCAGGGCAAGTCTCCAGCTTCAGGGTGCGTCAGGCCTCGGTGAGAGCCCCATAACCATAAGTGTGGGGCACAAGCTAAGAGGGCTCTTGTGAGAGGCCCATCAACTGTGCTGGGACATGAGGGACGCAATCCAGGAAGGCTTCCCAGAGGAGGGGGCTTCCTGTCCCAGAAGTCTGAGACCTCAAAGCCTCACCATGTATCAGTTCATCTCTCCAGCTTCTCATGTATTCCCAGAGAAAGAGCTAGTATGGCGAGTCTGATAGAGCCCAGCTGTGCCCCAGAACCGACAAGATGCCCCAGGTAGAACCATGTGTGCCTTCCTCTCTGCCAAGCCCTTTTGAGGGTGAGGTCTACACGGGGGATGGTCCCCCATACTGCAGATCAGAGCAGTAACCTGACAGCCTGCATGGCGAAGGCACAGATGTGTCTGAATGAAACATGGAGTGCTTTCTTTGTATCGAATTGTCACAACATTGAAAACCCAGGAGACTTCATGTAAAACTCCAAATTTCCAGCTTCTCTTAAAAAAATGGATGAGGCCGCCTCAAGACTGAGTTCTTCTGGGACAGCCCTCAGAGGGTGTCGAGCAGGATGGCCAGGCTCCCCAGGGCCTCCACCCAACCTGGCCACCTCCCCTGGCTTCGCTTTGCCTGCCTGGCCTTCACTTGGCACGCTGTCTAAAGACAGGCCAGTGCTCTGCCATCCATCCTGGTAACAGATCATCCTGGTAACTGATCACCTTTCCAGGCACTGGGGCCTAAAAGTGAGCAATACACAAAGCGTCCTGCCCTGTAGGGCTACAGTCTTCTGGGGCAGGGCGGGCAGGTGAGCAGGGCTGAGACAGTAAAAATGGTAAACAACTAACTTACAAAACATATTTTGGAGGCGGGCATGGCAACACACTCCAGTATTCTTGCCTGCAGAATCCCACGGACAGGGGAGCCTGGTGGGCTGCAGTCATTGGGGTCGCAAAGAGCCGGACACGACTGAAGCAACTGAGCTCGCATGCACCCTTGGTGGTATTTGTATTGTAATACGTAAATGTCTCAGATCAACTCACCCTATGCCTTATGTTTGTTGTATGTCAATTACATCTCAATAAAAATAAATTTTAAGAAGAAAGAAGTCAGGAGCTCGTTTGGGGACGTGATGAGTTTGAGATACCTATCAGACCCCCTTAGGCAGCTCCTCTGGAGTCTGGAGTTCAGGGGCGGCGTCTGGGCTGCAGAGAGATTAGGGGTAGTCAGTGTTGAGAAGATGCTTCAAGCTTCAGGCTTGCACGGGATTGCCCAGGGAGTGGGTATAACCGGAGAGAGGGGACCCAGGGACAGGCATTGCGCCCAGACCACCTTGCCCCAGGTAGCGCCCCCGCCCAGGACCGAGCCCCGCGCTCCTCGCGGTGGAACCGCTGACCTCCACCCTCTTCTCACTCTCCCAGGGCCGGTGCTCCCAGATGTGCCGCAACATCTTCATTGTGGAGTCCGTGTGCGTGGGCTGGTTCTCTCTCGAGTTCCTCCTGCGGCTCATCCAGGCGCCCAGCAAGTTTGCCTTCCTGCGGAGCCCACTGACGCTGATCGACATGGTGGCCATCCTGCCCTACTACGTCACCCTGCTGGTGGACGGCGCCTCCGCGGGCCGCCGCAAGCCCGGCACGGGCAACAGCTACCTGGACAAGGTGGGGCTGGTGCTGCGCGTCCTGCGGGCGCTGCGCATCCTGTACGTCATGCGCCTGGCTCGCCACTCGCTGGGGCTGCAGACGCTGGGGCTCACGGCCCGCCGCTGCACCCGCGAGTTCGGGCTCCTGCTGCTCTTCCTCTGCGTGGCCATCGCACTCTTCGCCCCGCTCCTCTACGTCATCGAGAACGAGATGGCCGAGAGCCCCGAGTTCACCAGCATCCCTGCCTGCTACTGGTGGGCCGTCATCACCATGACGACCGTGGGCTATGGTGACATGGTACCCAGGAGCACGCCTGGCCAGGTGGTGGCGCTCAGCAGCATCCTCAGCGGCATCCTCCTCATGGCCTTCCCCGTGACCTCCATCTTCCACACCTTCTCCCGCTCCTACCTGGAGCTCAAGCAGGAGCAGGAGAGGGTGATGTTCCGCAGGACCCAGTTTCTCATCAAGACCAAGTCGCAGCTGAGCAGCATGTCCCACGACAGTGACATCTTGTTTGGAAGTGCCTCTTCGGACACCAGAGACAATAACTGAGTTCAGAGGACGCAGCTCGCCACCGCCACCGCCAGGACACACCCCCGCCCCCCAGCCCTGCCCGCCCTCTGAGGCTTGACGCTACCACCATCCCTGCAGAAGCCTCCAAAGGCACGTGCTGCTTCTGAGCGCAGCCCTGGCCTGGGTCAGACCCAGCCACGCCCCAGGGAAGATGGCTCCACCCCGGCAGGGGTGGTCCCCCACGTCCAGAAGCGAAGCCCAGCACACAGTCC
>SJYV01050589.1:274663-297616 GCA_006410875.1 Neotragus pygmaeus | reverse complement strand
GTGCTGCGATTCATGGGGTCACAAAGAGTTGGACACATCTGAGCGACTGAACTGAACTAAACACTTTTCCAACTACTCCTCCTTCTATGTTTAAATGAGTTGGACATTTTGAGTATCATAAGGAAATATATATATTTCCGCTCAGTCACTCAGTCATGTCCAATTCTTTGTGACTCTACAGACTGTAGTCCACCAGGTCCATGGTACTTTCTAGGCAAGAATACTGGAGTAGGTTTTCACTTTCTCCTCTGGGAATCTTCCCAACTTTGATTTCAAACTCACATCTCCTGCATCTCCTGCATTGCAGATTATTTACCACTGAGCCACTGGTGAAGCATGTATATATATATATATATATATATATATGCATATATATATATATACATGCATGTTTATGTTGAATTGAATTGATGGTTAGCACTTAAAATTTCATGCGCAAATGATGTCTCATATGTTTTTATAATCTTAAAATACTGTCATTTTCTAACTATATTAACTTTCAGTAGGGGTCTCAAAGTGTCAGACACAACTGAGCAACTAATATGAAGCCTAATTCATTATAACTTCTACATACAGTTTTTTGATCCCCATAGCTAGATAGACCTTACTTTCCAAACTGGTGTCTACACTGTTGACATTGTATGTTGCTATAATAGTACTTTCTGAGACCTACTTCTTACAGAAACTCCTCCCTTATTTCAAGCTTCCCTCCCCAATGTCTTGGCCTAGTCATTGACATTCGTTTCTCAGCTTCCTAAAGGTGAACCTCAGTCCTTTTGGAAGAGAGTATCTTCTGTGAATTTGTGATATATGCAGTGATCTAGAGCATNCTCCCTTATTTCAAGCTTCCCTCCCCAATGTCTTGGCCTAGTCATTGACATTCGTTTCTCAGCTTCCTAAAGGTGAACCTCAGTCCTTTTGGAAGAGAGTATCTTCTGTGAATTTGTGATATATGCAGTGATCTAGAGCATACTGATGCTAAAGCTGAAACTCCAATACTTTGGCCATCTCATGGGAAGAGTTGACTCATTGGAAAAGACTCAGATGCTGGAAGGGATTGAGGTCACGAGAAGGGAACGACAGACGATGAGATGGCTGGATGGCATCACCGACTCAGTGGACATGAGTTTGAGTGAACTCCGAGAGTTGGTGATGGACAGGGAGGCCTGGCGTGCTGCAGTTCATGGGGTCGCAAAGAGTCGGACACGACTGAGTGACTGAACTGAACTGGACATTCACTTTGTGACCCAATGATTGAGTCTACATGGGGGTTGAGGAGTTTATCGATCTGCAACTTGAAATATATAAAGACTTTTCCATCAAGTTAGCTTAATTTTTCTTCGATACTGACATAGTAAATTGCTCACTTCTTTTAGTAGTAGTTTGTAAATTGCTAGGTTTCAGTGTCATAGCTCATGTTAATACTTTCCTTTTCATATGAATCCTGTGCTAGTAGGAAAAGTGTTGATTCCAATAATATGCTGATTTTTAAAGTGACATCTCAGAAATCCTTATTGTGGGAACTAATAGAGAAATTTTTGATATTATTTTTTCAAAGTTATCATCTACTTTTTTTTCACTATTTTCTTTATATTTAACTTGTTTATTTGTTAAACAAGTTGCTTGTATGCTTTGTTTTTAGGAAGTATTTTGGTGGATATTCTGGGCTTATTAATGAGAATCTTCTTCTGCTTGACATATCATTTTTATTCAATTTTTATGACTTTATAAAGAGAAGTTATAGGTTCATAGCAAAATTAAGAGGGAGGTACAGATATTTTACATATATGCCCATTATAAATGTTCTCCATCAAGGTGGTAACTTTTTACGTTTGATAAGCTCACACTGACACATCACAACCACTCAAAGTTCATTATTTACTTTTGGATTCACTCTTGGTGTTGCATGTTCAGTGAGTTTAAAAAATATATATAATGACATGAATCCATCATTATAGTTTTATATAGAATTGTTTTCAATGCCCTAAAATTCCTCTGTGCTCTATCTCTTTATCATCCTGCTCCCAAACCTCTGGCAACCATTAATCATTTTATTCCTTGTACTCTCTGGTTGTCATTATTCTAGGTTTCAATTAATATATCCTCAAGTTCACAGATTCTTTCTTCTGGCATATCTAGTTTAATGGTAAATTCATTAAAGGGATTCTTCATTTTGAGTATAGCATTTTTGACTTTTAGCATTTCATTTTGGTTCTTTATAGAATTAACTAATGTTAAAAGATTATATATATATATACATATATATATGCATATATATATATATGTATATATACACAATATATCTGTATAACGAAACACAATCAACTTCTTGAAATATAGTTCTTGTGTTCAGTCATGCCTGAGCATGACTTTGTGATCCCAAGAACTGTGACACACCAGGCTCCTTGGTCCATGGAATTTTCATGAGAAGAAAATT
This sequence comes from Neotragus pygmaeus, assembly GCA_006410875.1. Classification (NCBI taxonomy): domain Eukaryota; kingdom Metazoa; phylum Chordata; class Mammalia; order Artiodactyla; family Bovidae; genus Neotragus; species Neotragus pygmaeus. The sequence goes on along the minus strand of SJYV01050589.1, from coordinate 295,179 downwards.
TTCATGGAGTTTTCATGGAGTGAGCTGCATTTTTCTCCCCCAGGGAAACTTCCTGACCCAGGAATCAAACTGGCATCTCCTGAACCTCCTGTATTTCAGGTGGATTTGTTACCACTGAGCTGCTGGAGAAGACCACTTTTGGGGACTAACTGAAGTATAAAATTATATATTTACTATACTTCACTTAAAGTGTTTGGGGATGAGTACACTCATGAAATACCAGACCACCTGACTTGCCTCTTGAGAAACCTATATGCACGTCAGGAAGCAACAGCTAGAACTGGACATGGAACAACAGACTAGTTCCAAATAGGAAAAGGAGTATGTGAAGGCTGTATGTTGTCACCCTGCTTCTTTAACTTATATGCAGAGTACATCATGAGAAACGCTGAGCTGGAAGAAGAACAAAGTGGAATCAAGAGAGAGAAATATCAATAACCTCAGATATGTAGATGACACCATCCTTATGGCAGAAAGTGAAAAGGAACTAAAAAGCCTCTTGACGAAAGTGGAAGAAGAGAGTGAAAAAGTTGGCTGAAAGTTCAACATTCAGAAAACTAAGATCATGGCATCTGGTCCCATCACTTCNAAAAGAGGCAATGAAAAGAATGTTCTGGAAATTTTGCTTTAGCTGTAAAGCATATTTTCACAGTAAAAATTAAAGTTAAAAAAATTGAGGGTAAGGTTCGTCTATGCCTCAATATCAAGAAGATATGCTGAAAATATTTTTACATTATGAATGCATTTCTTTTCTCCCTGGATGTTTTAAAACAAAGATCAACCCTCTACCTAAACTATATTTATATGCAGAAAAACCCATGTGCTATCATCCTTGTGCTTCTCAGTATGTTCCTACCAATATGTGTATATATGTATGCAGAAGCCGTACTGACTGACGGAACACTAGCACAGGCCAGGACGTATGTGTATATAATCTTTATTTTATAGTGTTGTCTATTAGTTTATCCCCATATAACTTGGATATATAGATCCAATTTGCAATTACAAATAGTATTATAAATGACTATTTTATCAAATACTAATTAATCAGTACCAAAACTGTAGCTGAAATGACTGCATAACCTGGAGTCACTTGCATCTGGCTTGGCCTCCATTCTCAGATTTGTTCATTGTCAGTCATCTAGTCCCAGGCTGTGGTTTGGGGACCATAGATAACATGCCCAAATTCCTGGTGTTACTACCGTTCTGATTTGAGAAAGCAGTTCCTTCTTATTTTAAATTCTTTCAAAGCACAAGCATTATATCCACCTTTGATTTCTCACAGATAATAAAGTCTATGCATTAACACTTACAGAGATCATGCTTACATTCGAAAATGACAAAAGAAAACACATGAGTGAGAATGTAAGAGGTTGATTCAAAGGAAATTTAGCTTATGTGTTATTAAATTAAATTTCACTTTAATTTAGTGCATCCTATAAGATAAACCCACTGTTTAACATGGATAATGGGAATGTAGAGTCTTTCATGCCATTTTTTCTGTATACTCATATCTGTGTGCGAGTTTCTTACAAATATTTTTGAAAGGAGAGCTTTTGTGATCCAGTGATGGCACTGTCTTACAGTTTTGTCTGATCAAGATGTGTTTATTATATAACATACAGAAGATTTAGGAAATTTAAAAAAGCCCTCTTATACAGTAAATAAGCTTCAAATGAAAGACCAAGTTGTAAAATAACACATCAGTAAGAACGGGAATTGTAAAAAAAAAAAAGAATCTTAACAATGTTCTGTGTGTGTGTGGTCAGTTGTTTCTGACTCTTTGTGACAACAGGACTCTAGCCAGTCAGGTGCCTCTGTCCATGGGATTTCCCAGCAAGAATTCTGGAGACTGCCATTTCCTAGTCTTGGGATTCTTCCGAACCCAGGGATGAAACCACATTTTCTGTATCTCCTGCATTGGCAGACATATTCTTTACCACTGAACCACCTGAAATCCCAACGCTGTCATAGGAATGCTGAACCAATGGAGAGGTTGGCAGAGCTATGAACTAATGAGGGTATTGTCAGCTCTGCATGGTGCAGACAGTGTCATTGGTCACATGGCAGACGAGACACAGAGGACGCCAGAGCACAACAGCACAGCATTCAAGAATTTACATCATTGAAAAAAGTGACTTCATGGTGAAAAATCTTTGGAAATTCCTTTCTATGGTCCACGACTTATCTGTTATTTTGTTAATTTTAGAGCCAAAAACATACCATAACTTTACTAATTTTAGGACTAAGTCGATGAAGAAAGAACAGCTGTTCCCTGCACTAAAGTAGCGAATATTCTAGAAAAAGATATGTCGATTGTCTCTGTTTATTTATCAAAGTCAAAATCATTTAANCTGGAGTATGAAGTCAAGCGGGCCTTAGGTAGAATTACTACAAACAAAGCTAGCGGAGGTGATAGAATTCCAGTTGAGCTAATTCAAATCTTAAAAACTGATGTTGTTAAAGTGCTGCACTCAATATGCCTGCAAATTTGGAAAGCTTGGCAGTGGCCACAGGGCTGGAAAAGGTCAGTTTTCATTCCAACACCAAAGAAAGGCAATGCCAAAAAATGTTCAAGCTACAAAACAATTGCTTTCATTTCATATGCTGCCAAGGTAATGCTCAAAATCCTTCAAGTTAGGCCTCAGCAGTGCATGAACCAAAAACTTCCAGATGTACAAGTTGAATATAGAAAAGGCAGAGGAACCAGAGGTCAACTTGTCAAACATCTGTTGGATTATAGAAAAAGAAGAGAACTAAAAAAAAAAAAATCTGCTTCATTGACTTTGCTAAAGTCTTTGACTGTTTGGATGGCAACAAACTGTGGAAAGTTCTTAAAAGAAGTGAATTTGTTCAGTTGTGTCTGACTCTTTGCACCCTATGGACTGTATCCTGTAAGACTCCTCTGTCCATGGAACTTTCCAGGTTGGAATATTGGAAAGGGTTGCTATTTCCTTCTCCAGGGCATTCCCTGACCAAAGGATCAAACCTGGGTCTCCCACACTGCAAGAAGACTCTTTAACCTCTGAGCCGTCAGGAAAATTCTTCAAGAGATGGGAATACCATACCATCCTACCTGCTGCCTGAGAAATCTGTATGCAGCCAAGAAATGTTTAGAAACGGACATGGAACACTGGACTGGTTCAAATATGAGAAAAGAGTATTAAGGTTATGTGTTGTCACCCTGCATATTTAACTTATATGTAGAGTGCTGCTGATGCTGCTACTCCTAAGTCGCTTCAGTCGTGTCTGACTCTGTGCGACCCATAGACAGCAGCCCATAAGGCTACCCCGTCCCTGGGATTCTCCAGGCAAGAACACTGGAGTAGGTTGCCATTTCCTTCTCCAATGCATGAAAGTGAAAAGTGAAATTGAAGTTGCTCTTCTCAACCCCATGGACTGTAGCCTACCAGGCTCCTCCATTCACGGGAGTTTCCAGGCAAGAGTGCTGGAATGGGGTGCCATTGCCTTCTCTAGGGAATCCTCCTGACCCAGGGATTGAACCCACATTTCTAGTGTCTCCTGCATTGGCAGGCTAATTCCTTACCATGGCACCATGTGGGAAACCATAATTCTATGTACTTCTAGTCTATTATTTATAAGTTTAACAGATGCATAACTGTATCTATTTTCTCTGTTTATGGTTAGTTTTTTTTTCTTCCTATATTAGAGTTTGTTTTTCTTTAAAACTAATATTTTAAACCATAAAATTTATTTTTGTGATATTGAATTATGTTTAAGAATTTCTTCAATGCTGAATGATACACACACACACACGCACACACACACACTATTCAACAACACACTTGCATAGTTTGGATATGAAACTATAACTAACATCAGTGAGCATGGTTTAGTTTTGATATTTAGTAGAAGGAACCATATGAATAGCAGCGAGGAGAGTATCCCAAACCGGAGAAATAAGAACAGAGATATGCATAGGGATAAATACAATAAGGGATTCCCTGATGGCTCAAATGGTGAAGAATAACCTGCTTGCAATGCAGGAGACCCAGGTTTGACCCCTGGCTCAGGAAGACCCTCTGAAGTAGGAAATGGCAACTCATTTTAGTATTCTTCCCTGGAGAATTCCATGGACAGAGGAGCCTGGCAGGCTATAGTCCATGGGGTCACAAAGAGATGGAGACGACTGAGCTACTAGCACTTTCAAATACAGGTAATATAGGTAAGAGAATTCTGCCCAAGAACTACTGAATTATAATTTAAAATTAATCCCAATTCAGAAAAGTATCATTAAGTTGGACTCTAAATCTCAAAAGATTGTCTTGGATTTAAAAATAAGGATGATCCTTAAAGAAGACAATGTGTTTTTGCAAAATTGTGATTAAAATTAATAAATACAAATGAGCGAAAGCAGGAAAGGAGAACACTACCTCTTAAAGTTATCTCTGAAGGACACATGTCCTCACAATGAAAATGAGGTCTATTGGAAAAAAGGCTTAAGCATGCATGTAGGAGAGACCCTTCTGTAATGAGGTTCTTGGGCCTGAGCATGAGGAGTGGGGGTTTCTTCAGGGGCATATCAGAGTTGAAAGGGTCCAAGGAACAGAGAGCTAAAATCTGTGCCAGATGTGTAATCAAATCCATAAAGGGGGGTTGGGGCTCAGCTGTGGAAAGAACCAAATACACAGGCCACTTATACACTACTCTCTGAACTGTGCTTGTCTTTTTTAATGTGTGATCGTGATAGATGTCAATGCCTGGACTTTATTTTCTGTGAGAAATTAAAGATTGGTTTAGCACTCAAGCTCTGAATGAAATCACAAATATGGAAGAAATGCATCCTTACCAATCAGCACGGTAGTAACACCAGGATTTTGAACATGTTATCTATGGCCCCCAAACCAAAGAGTGGAATTAGACAGCTACCAGTGAATAAATCTAACGATAGAGCAGAAGGCTTTGAAATGAATTCAGATACCAACGACTCCATGGTATGGGATCATATGAAGTGTGGGTTTGCTATTGATTAGTTGGTATTTGATCAAGCTAGTCAGATATAATGTTAATTACAGTTGTGAATATTGGGGACTATACATTCAAGTTATATCAAGATGAAAGAAGAAAGGAATATATAATATGCTAAAGAAAAGTTACATATAATATGTCTGTGTGTGTGTTATATCAATCAGCATGTTTTTACATACAAACGTGTATAGATGTTTGTGCATGTGTGTGTGAGTGTGTGTGTGGACACCTCTATCAATGGGATAATATTAAGGCACAAATGGATGATACAATTTTTTGCATATAAAAATAACATAGATAGAAGGTTAGCTATGATGTTTATATTAAAATAAGGTTAAACAAAACAATTTCATCATATCTTCTTGGTATTATGGTACATAGCATCACTCTCAATATTTTTAGATTAATATTTACTGTGATAATATACTTTATTGATAGAGCATTTGTTGACAAACACTCTCTTCATTGCCTCTTTTACATCTTTGTTCCTTAAACTATAGATGATAGGATTCAGCATTGGAATCACAATGCTATAAATTACAGACACAATCATATCATGATCTGAGGCATAGCTGGAACTTGGTCTCACATACATGAAGAGAACAGTACCATGAAAAACGGACACTCCAGTTAAGTGAGAACCACATGTGGAAAACACTTTCCTTCTCCCTACAGCAGATGGCATCCTCAGAATGGTCAACAGAATGAAGCCATAGGAGATCAGAACAATGAGGATAGTGATTATTTCAACAGAGCCTGCAAAGTAGAAGAGTAGAAGCTGGTTTGTGTGAGTGTCAGAGCAAGAAATAGCGAGGAGGGGAGGGATGTCACAGAACACATGTCTGATTTCATTGGATTCACAGAAGGATAACCTGAAAGTGGCCACTGTGTGTACAGAAGCATGCAAGACGCCACCGACATAGGAAGCAATGATGAGTGGCCCGTAGACTCTGGGCGCCATGCTGACTGAATACAGGAGGGGGTCGTGGATGGCCACATAGCGATCATATGCCATCGCAGCCAGAAGAAAGCATTCTGTGGTCCCAAAAGTAACAGCAAAAAACATCTGTGTTGCACATTCAAGGAAGGAAATGGCTTTGTTCTTTGACATAAAATCTGCTAACATTTTTGGGGTAATTACTGAGGAATAGCAGGCATCCACAGATGAAAGCACACTCAGAAAATAGTACATGGGGTTGTGGAGCCGGCAATCCCCAATGACCAATACAACCAGGCCCAAGTTTCCAATCAGAGTGAAAAGGTAAATTGCTAGAAACAAGAAGAAAAAGATGATTTGCAGTTCAAGATTGTCTGTGACGCCTTTCAGCAAAAAGGATGCGACTTCGGTGACATTCTTCATCTTCTTGCCTCATGGAACAGACTTGAAGAAGATTTTTTTTAAATTGAAATTCATTTCCTACCAAAGAATGAATAACATTGTGACTCAATGGAATGCGACTTGTGTCCTCATATTTATTTTTTGCCAGAGTATAATTTCCCGGTTGTAGATCAGAGCATGGTGACAGGACAGTGTGTCAAGCATTCATGCCACTCGCTGAAGACTCAAGTGGTAAAACACGTGTATTCGTTCACTCACGGGCTGAGTTCACGCCACCTAAATCCACTCGATAAACCGGTTAATTTACCACTGAATTCTATTAGTTGTTTCCATATTAAGTTAGCTTAAAACACCAAATCATTGGCTCAAATCAATTTCCTTCTTACATACAATAACATGACCTACTGTATTAGTGTGCAGATACCTGGAATAGGGTATCAGCATTCTAGTTACTTTCAATAACTGTGTAAAATGATTTGTTATAATTTGTTTATCTATAGAAGGACCTCATTAAGATTGATTTAACCAAGTGGAGTAAATCAAAGTTGATTTGCAAATATTGTAACATAAAATACACTAATAAAACTGAATATTCAAAATGATGTTAAATAGATAATACTAAATTAGCCTGATCCTACAGAGTAGCAGCCTCTCAGACTGTAGTATTTTATGAGCTATTCCCTAGCTCATAAATTCTTTCTAACTCTTTTAGCCCTTCTTAGGTGTATCCAAAAGAATAATGAAGATTTTTTTTAAGATGATGGGCCATGATTAAATTATTATATGATAACATATTTCATTCAAATGTATTTCTCCATTATTTTGTATTACATTGTGTTTTTTCTTTTACTAAATAATCACTCATATTTATTACTTTTGGATATCTAAAGTCTTTGATTTTCAACTGTCTCAAGACCTGTGATGAAAATGTAAAGAATTTTTTGAAAAAACAAAACATTTTTTTCCAAATTATTATACTTGTTTAGATATCATTTACTGTGGATGCAGTGAATTATCAACTAGACAAGGTGAGTCACAGTTAAAGTCACTTGTAAAAAAAATTGTAACTGAACTATGACAACAATAATTAACCGAAAATACTTTATTTTCTTTGATGTATTTATTCATCTATATGAGAGACAATAGCTATTAATGAAAGGATTACACAACATATCTGATATTGTTAGGTCCAAACTCCTAAAGTACTCAGCAAATGCCTGAACCTTTCTCTTACCTGTGGATTGGCAAAAACAGGTTTTGATATACTCTGAATGTAATTAACTCAAACTGCTTATATCTACCTACTCAACTGCTGATCAAACCACAGGAGAGTCCCCAATGGGAACACGCTCCAATTACGATCTGGTTCAAAATAGCAATGTGATGATTCACTCAATAAAAAAGAAAATAGTCTTGGAAATAATTCATGGCCTAGTAATATTTGTTGAATAAATAACGTCATTCAGCCTCTGATTTATAATAATGCTTTATATTTGTATTTCCCTAGTAACTAGTATGTAGTTATGAAAAGTATGTACTTTTTCATACTAACCTGTTGTCCATTTGTGTGTCTTCCTTGGAGAAGATTCTGCTCAAGTGGTTTGAACATTTTCTCCCACTCTGTAGGAGGCCTCCTTACTCTGTGGATTTTCTTTGCTGTATATACTTTTAGTGTGATGTATTCACACTTACCTAAGTTTTCTTTTGTGCTTATGATGTAATATCTATTCAACAATCACGAATGTCATGAGGTTTTTCCTTTGTATTTCTTCTGAGAGTTTTATAGTGTCATGTATTATGTTTGAGTCTTTAAGTTTACTTTTGTTCATGGTTTAAGATGAGGGTTGAGTTTTGTTGTTTTGCCTGTGGATATCCAGTTTTGCCAACACAGCTTGTTGAAGTGATTATCCTTTTCTCACTGTCTTCTGTCGACCCCCTTGTTGAAGATCAATTGAATTGACTTGTGGGCTCCTTATTCTGCTCCATTGGTCTATATATTTGTTTTTATATCAGTACTGTATGGTTCAAGTACTATAGCTTTGTAATACATTTTTGAAACCAAGATGTGTGATGACACCAGATTTGTACTTTTCACAAGATATCTTTGGATATTTGAAATCTTCTTTGGTGTCACATAAATTTAGAATGTTTTTTTCCTATTAAAAATATCAATGTTATTTGATAAGCATTGCATTATATTTTTATTGCCTTGGGTAGTACAGAAATTTTATCAAATGCAAATCAAACATGCAATTTCATATCACCTCACACCTGTTAGGTTATTATTAAAGAAGAAAAAACCTACAAACATGACAATCAGAGAACGCAAGGAATAAAATGATCAGTGGTTGAAAGCGGTTTGGGAGCAGGAGGATAAAGAGACAGAGCAGAGAGGACTTCTAGGGCACTGAAGACAATTCTATGTAAGAATATGATGGTGGATTCATGTCATTACATGTATTTCTGAAACTCACAGAGCATACAGCCCCAATAGTGAAGTCTAATGTAAATAATGGACTTTGAGTGATTATGATGTGTCAATGTGGGCTTATGAAATGTAAAAAACATACCATTTTGAAGCAGAATATTAATAAGGGGCATGCCTGTAAAATATCTGTACCTCCCTCTTAATTTTGCTGTGAACTATTACTTCTCTTTATAAAATAATTAAAAAACTGAATGGAAATTATGCATTAGGCAGAAGAAAATTCTCATTAATAAGCCAGAATATCCTCCAGAATACTTCCTGAAATAAAGCATAGAAACAGCAATAAACAAACTAAAATAAAGAAAGCAGTGAAAGATGAATAGGCGATAATTTGACAAAACAATATCACAAAATTGCTCTATTAATCCCACAATAAGTATTTCTGAAATGTTAGGACACTTTAAAACATCGGCCTATTTTTGGAACCAACACTTTTTCTCCAAGCACAAGCGCCACATGAAAAGGAAGGTATTAACATGATCTATGACACTGAAACCTAGCAGTTTATTGTGTGATAATTAAATGTTTATATGCATTTAAGTAAGTTGTAGAAGACTCTTGAGAGTCGCTGGGACAGCAAGGAGATTAAACCAGTCTATTCTAAGGGAAAGCAGCCCTGAGTATTCATTGGAAGGACTGATTCTGAAGCTGAAGCTCCAACACTAAATCAAGCACCTGATTTAGTTTTAATAGGGCTACGTCCTTCAATACAGAGTCTAAGCTAAAATTTTTTCCCTAAAATGGGATTACATTACAAGTTATTACCTTCAATTTTTGGCTAAATTAATCATGTTAAAATATCGTGTCAATTAAAGTGGTTTATTTTACAGTTTATTTTTTGTTACATTCTTTATCATGTTTTCATATTTTAAAATCCACAGATATGAATAAATGTAGGTCTTTCAATATTGAAATGTTATTGTGGAAAGTATATAACTACATATTAGCTTTGCTACGAGGTGCTTAAAGTGCCTTTTTACATTCATAATTGTAAAAATGGAAGTAAGTAGGTGCACATAACAAGATCTTTGCTTTTATGTTGTACATCATCTGGTTCTTGTGGTAAATACACCATAGTTTATCTTGACACAAGAATGGAGGCTTTACATTTGGTTCTGTTTCCAATATGTACGTTAAAATTCAACATTGGAGCCAGAATCCTGTGCTTTTCTCCATTCAAGAGTGAGAGGCAACACNAGAAGGGCGATGCAAGCCTTTTCCTCCTGTGCCTCTCACGTGACAGCTGTCACTGTGTTCTACGGGACTCCTCTTCATGTATGTGCAGCCGAGGACCAACCACTCATTAGATACTGAGAAGATGGCCTCGGTCCTCTATACCCTGGTGATTCCAATGCTGAACCCCCTCGTTTACAGCCTGAGGAACAAGGATGTGAAGGATGCATTGAAGAGATTCCTGGATAACCCAAGTCCATCACTCAGATTAATGCAAATTTAAAACAACCGCTATCTTCATTTAAGAATTAAATCCTGCTAAGTGAAGAGGTAGTAAATTGTTAAAAATTCCACTAATATCAACAGAGAAAGCTTAATCCTTTTCATTCCAACTTCAAGTACCCAATATTCCCTATTTTAAAAGCCATTAATTGTTCAAAGTAAACATACTAATATAAATAATACACAATAACTTAAAATAAATACAATCTAACATAAAATATATGTTGTAAAAATATTTTTATAATTTTTAATATATAAATTTATTTATTTTAATTGGAGGCTAATTACTTTACAATATTGGAGGTGATCTGATCCTTAACAACCATCCAAGAATTAATTCCAACATAAATCCACCTTAACTATCAGGATTTTTCTTTCTTGTTATAAATTATAAAAATAGTTTTCTTCACAAGAAAGAAAAATCCTGATAGTTAAGGTGAATTTATGTTGGAATCAATTCTTGGATTGTTGTTAAGAGTCAGATCATCTTCCTTGCCACAGACATATTGACATTTTGTTTGATTATTAAAAGTTTTATTATTTTTTGCAGCATTTTACCTATTAAGTTATCAACCTTTCTGAACTCATCGATATCTTGCATCTAACCAAATTTATATCACAAAAAATAAAGCATTCAGGCATAATGAAACCTAATAAAATATATACTTTTTCAAAAAAATTTTGTCGAAACAAATAGGCAAGCACATCAACCAAGCACCAGTTTTCAAGGAAGCGAGATAGAAAAAGGAATTTTTCTCCCAACTCTCATTTTTGTTAGTCAAAGCTTACCCTGTGGGACATTGTCACCTGTAATTCCAAATTATGCTTACTTGAGTGCTCAAGTGGTTCCAAAACACTCATGTCCAAACCATTAGAGCAAAACGGTCAGGAGACAGGAGACACAGGGCATAGTCACGAGCAGGGTCTGAGAATACCTGTGAAAGTTCAGTTCAGTCAGTTCAGTCACTCCGTTGTCCATGAATCGCAGAACGCCAGGCCCCCTTGTCCATCACCAACGCCTGGATTTCACCCAGACTCACATCCATCGAGTCAGTGATGCCATCCAGCCATCTCATCCTCTGTGGTCCCCTTCTCCTCCTGCCCCCAATCCCTCCCAGCATTAGAGTCTTTTCCAATGAGCTAACTCTTCGCATGAGGTGGCCAAAGTACTGGAGTTTCAGTTTTAGCATCATTCCTTTCAAATAACACCCAGGACTGATCTCCTTCAGAATGGATTGGTTGGATCTCCTTACAGCCAAGGGACTCTCAGGAGTCTTCTCCAATACTGCAGTTCAAAAGCATCAATTCTTCAGCATTCAGTTTTCTTCACAGTCCAACTCTCACATCCATACATGACTACTGGAAAAATCATAGCCTTGACTAGACGGATCTTTGTTGGCAAAGTAATGTCTCTGCTTTTGAATATGATATCTAGGTTGGTCATAACTTTCCTTTCAAGGAGTAAGCATCTTTTAATTTCATGGCTGCAATCACCATCTGCAGTGATTTTGGAGCACCCCAAAAATAAAATCTGACACTGTTTCCACTGTTTCCCCATCTATTTCCCATGAACTGAGGAGACCAGATGCCATGATCTTTGTTTTCTGAATCTGAAAAGTTAGGAACAAGGAAAGAACAACTACAAGGTCTCTCATTCTGTAGCTGCAATAGAACTAATTATTAAGAGCTTCATCAATTTGCATGAAGATATCCAGTATCTTCTGCCCGTGGGATTTTCCAGGCAAAAATACTGGAGTGCATTGCCATTTTCCTTCTCCAAGGGATATTTCCAATCCAGGGACTGAACCCAAGTCTCTTGCATTGGCTGGTGGATTCTTTACCTCTTAGCCACCAGGGATCCATTTAGTTCAGTTCATTTCAGTCACTCAGTCTTGTCCAACTCTTTGCAGCCCCATGGACTGCAGCACACCAGGCCTCCCTTTCCATCACCAACTCCTGGAGTTTACCTTTATCACGTCTACAGGTGTTAGTAAATAGATAATTCCCAAATTTTCTCAACATATAAACTGATAGAATCACTATGAAACATCTCCAATGTATCTATTAGATGTAAAAGTATTTATACACTATGACTTTCAAGTATTATACAGTATAATTTTCAAGTATTATCCAAGTACATAGACTAGACACATTATTGTGTATGGGTAACATGAGAAATAAAAATATGTGACCTACATCATTATCCATAATAAAGAATATTCAAAAGTAACTACAATGTCTATGTAGCTCAAATGTGTGAATCAAATCTGTAACAATCAAGATAGTTAATCTCAAACTTTTAAGGTTGAGCAAGAAAAAAGCATACATATACATACATATATGTAACACCAATCACAAATTACATATACATAGACATATACAATTGCACATGTATAGAACCAATCACAAAAATATATAAATATCTTAAATTCACTCATATCAATTTTAAAACCACGTAACTAACAATTATACATATGTACATATGTAATATGTATATGGGACTTCCCTGTTTACTCAGATGGTAAGGCCTCTGCCTGCAGCATGAGAGACCTGAGTTTGATCCCTGGGTCAGAAAGATCCCCTGCAGAAGGGAATGGCAGCCCACTCCAGTACCCTTGCCTGGAAAATCCCATGGATGGAGGAGCCTGGTAGGCTACAGTCCATGGGGTTGCAAAGAGTCAGACCCTACTGAGCAACTTCACTTTTCACGTATGTTTATAGTGCTTCCCTGGTGGCTCAGTGGTAAAGAATCCTCTTCATTGCAATGGGTTTGTTCCCTGGATTAGGAAGATCCATTGGAGATGCAACTGGCACCCCACACCAGTATTACTGACTGGGAAATCCCATGGAGAGAGGAGCCTGCTAGGCTACAGTCCATGGGGTCACAAAAGATTCAGACATGTTGTATTAGTCAATAGTTTTTTCTTCTAGATGAGGTGGATGGAATGGGATTGAGAGAGGCTGGACTGGTGGAAATTTGGCTTACATGTAATTATGTGTTACTTTAAAATAATAAACCTAGTAAGATAAAACTGGTTTAACGTGAGTGATCAAATTATAGAGTCCATAATGTCATTTTTCTGCTTATTTATATGTGTGTGCTTCTTATAAATAGTTTTAAAGTGAAAATTTGTGATTCTGTGATACCAAATACTGCTTATACAACAAATAGCAGGCTAAAATGAGAGATCAAGTTGTCAAATAAAGCATCAATGAAAGTGAAAAGTTGTAAAAGAAGTAGTTAACTAAACAACAGCAATAACACGTATGAGAGCTACTCTAAGAATTTCAATTAAAAAATTGATATTCACTGTTTGGACAACCATTCCCATTTTGACTTTATGATGAAATTCTCTGATTTTTTTTTAATATGCAGCAAATACAGCAGGGTTTATTCTTGACACAAAAATGGAGGATTTGAAGTTGGTTCTACTTCCAACATTCACATTAAGTTGAACTTTGGGATCATAATTCTGTGTTTTCCAGCCACTGGATTTTCTCCATCCCAGGGCCAGAGGCAACACTCTCAGAAAATGTCAGAAGATGTAGAGGTACATTTCAAACCAATCAAAAGATGAAATCACTGTAGGCAATAGTTATTGAAAGTGCTTATCCAAGCATGCCCCCACGTAGTCTCCACGTTTTCACTCTGCACAGAGACTTGACTAATGAACATTCAGTTTGTCATTCTTTCCCTGGGGAAGCTGGCCCGAGCCAGGGGATTCTGGTTCTCCTGTTCAGGAACTGGGACAGGAATGGAGATTTCATTGTGAAGGTCTTCAGGGACTTCAGAATCTTGTATAAGTCAGTCACCGGTGGCTCAATAGTAAGGAATTATCCTGCCAAGGAGGAGACACAGGAGATGCATCTTCTCCCCCTGGGTTGGGAAGATCCCCTGGCAGAAGGCATTGCAACCCACTCCATTTTTATTGCCTGGAAAATGCCCCCGACAGAGCAGCCTGGCAGGTACAGTCTCCAAGAGTCACAGAGAATGAGACATGACTGAAGCCACCGAGCACAGCATGTAAACCAGTTACTGCACTTCATGCCAAGGCCTCCGGAGCGGGTCTCAGCAGGTCTCTCTTTTCAGGGAGGTAAATTCAAAAATCTTGTTTATTACAAATTCTGGAAGAGACAAGCAAGGATATTGAAAACTTAATCAATTCAAATCAGAACTGGCACTTGTTCAGTGGTTAAGATTCCACACTCTAATGTTAAAGGCATGGGTTCATTTCCTGACTGGGGGAGTAATATCTATCCTGCATGCTTTTCAGAGCACGGCCAAAGGGGAAAAAAGGACAAAAAGTAGTGAACTGCAATCAGAATTGAAGTTATAGCCACTTTGTTCTCTTTTCAAGTCATTCACTTCTCTACCTGCTGATTGATTGAAAGTGGAAGTGCTGGTGATATAGTGTAAACCGTATTTTCTAGCATTTCCACCGATAGACTGACCTTTTGCACAGAATAACACAGTGTCACTAAGGAATTATATTTTACCTTAATTTATAAAGAAATGTTTTCTGCAGAATTGATGGGTGTTTTAGGGGAAACACTACATCACATAGGAAACTCTGTGTCTATACAAGATTCTATGTCTCCAAGTAAGATCTATTCTTACCTAATGTCAATAAAAACAAGTTTTTTTTTTTTTTCCCTTCCTGTTTTTTGTGTTTCCCAGTGTGATAAACTTTCAGATGGAAAGAGTTTTGGAGTAAGCAGTCATTCTCTATTGCTGGTGGACACTGAGAGCTCATGTCGAGATGCAGTGTTTGTCCCTAACACAAACCCATTTAAGATAAATTCCATAGTCAGAGACCAATGGAACATACTCTTGAAATTACATCAGCACCTATTTAAAAAATAACTTGCAATATTATTTTTCATTCACATTTTGAGATAAATGATTAACATTTGTATTTTTAAAAATTTTGTTCACTGAGAATCTGTTGTTTTAGAAAATCTACAGAATAGTTCATTTTGAAAATAAATTTGAGAAAACTATTTTTCAAGAATTAAAATAGCTACCATCAGTAAAAAATTCTAAGTCAAACAAGATTGTAAATACACCGGTGAAAACTGGGACTCTTTTATGAAAACTTCATTTCAGTGACGAGTACTTACCTAGTGAAAAACTTTGCATCCTTTATATTTTATGACAAGTGGTAACCAGTAATTAATTTAAAAGCTAACCACACAAATGAGACTAGACAATCTTTTCTGTTTTTGATACTCTTTTTATTCTTGTTAAATTAAGAATGAGTTTATTGAATATATTATATTGTAGTGAAACTTGCACTGACTTGCTTTATGTGTAGCAAACGAATATTTTGCTTTGAGTGTTGCCACTATGTTTGCCACCAAAAGCTTATTTGTGCATTTATTTTAAACGCAGTGGTAGAAGCCAAGAAATAAGGCATAGATGGTGCAACATCATCAGATCAACTCATTAGATGCATATTTGATGTACAGAGCAGAGTATCTTTACTTAATAGAAATGAAAAAGGCAGATGTAAGAGAGTCAGGTTGTAGGAGAGCATATCTGGATTTAACTGTAGAGCTAGATACCATCCATTCCTGTGTTTTGAATATACAAAATATAATTCACTTAATATTTTCATCTCAACTATAAAATTTCCAGTAAGGGGAAATGAGTTACTGGGATTGAAATGAGAAACCACATTTTAAAATGTTATTCAAGGAACTTTCCTGGTGGTTTCAGTGGTTAAAAATCTGCTTGTCAATTCTGGGAACACGGGTTCAGATCCTGGCCTGGGAAGATCCCAGATGCCCTGCTGCAACTAAGCCCATGAACCACAGCTACTTAGGCTCCAACCACTGAGCCTCATGCTGCAAGTACTGAAGGCTGCATGACGAGTTACGTTAGGTTCATTAGTTCCACTTTGTGAGAACTAAGTTTACATGTAAAATACCTCATTTAATTCATAAAACACGAAGACACAATTACCTGGTAAAAATCACACAACTAATAATTGGTGGACTAACAAATAACCAAAAGACTAATAGACCAAAAAAGCAAACAAAAATACATAAAAAATTATAAAACCATGTTATTAACTGATAGCCTATACAGACATTGAGTAACTTAATTTCACTGAGCCTAAACTGTCTCATCAGACACCACCACCCCCCCAAAAAAAAAAAAAAAAAAAAAAAAAAACATCTTCCTGGATGCTCCTGCAAAAAAATAAAATGATTATTTCAAAATACTTCAAATACCTCTGGGCACAGAGTAAAGAAAGAAAGAAAGAAAATAAAGTGAAGTCACTCAGTCAAGTCCAACTCTTTGCGACCCCATGGGCTATAGTCTGCCAGGCTTCTCCATCCATGGGATTTTCCAGGCAAGGATACTGGAGTGGATTGCCATTTTCTTCTCCAGAGCGAATTGGACCTGGGTCTCCTGCAGTGCAGGCAGACTCTTTACTGTCTGAGACACCAGGGAAATGTATACTACATACTAAGTAATGTTAAGCTTTCTACTCATTTATCTGTATAAATAAACAAATGGATCGAATTTTCACAAAATCGGAACTGCCCACAATATGCTTTTTAAAAATCAAAATGGACTTTAAACCATTTAAGGAAAAAGGGTACATGTTGGAAAGAAAAAAAAAAAAGGCTGTTAAAATAAAACAATAGGGAAGAGTGAGCAATTAGAAGTCAGAATGATAAGACAGGACTGGTTTGTTTTATTTGGCAGAAGAAAGGAAATGAGATAAAGGAAAGAAGATTCAGAGGAATTTCTCCCTGATGCTAAGGAACAGTATTGAAATATAAGACTGCCTTTGGGTAGCTGAAGCAGAAGTGGTAATGATTATTAAAGATAAAACTGCATTACTGAAAGTGTTCCCCATAGAAAAATGGAAATTCCCAGAAATGATGGCAAAGCCTGGCCTGAAGTGATGTAGGAGCTAAGAAAAAATAACTGAATATTTCTCTAGCTCATCAACATCTTGTAGGTACCTTTTTTTAATCACTGGAAACACCTACACAGAGGCAAGTGTATGTGTATTAAATATGTAGCATTAAATATGTGTTAATATAATTAATAATATTAATATTAATACATGTAATGGCATAATACAATAATGTGCATGTATTCAATATAAACCATATCCTTCAGTGAATAATACATTAATATTTTGGTCAAATAGTTATAAGACCCTGAAACGGGTCTCTACAGAATTAGTATACCTGAATTTTGTGAAAAGATAGTGGGGAAAACAAGGAAGATCTGAGACCTTTGACTATTTTTGAACAGAAGTAAACTGATTTTAAATGAAACATTTAATAATCTGACATCTAACAGAAAAAACGTGATTTTACCCTCTGTTATTCTCTTTCCATTTTCCCAATTAAAAGAGGAAATCAGTGAAATACATGGCTCCAGGGAATCGCACTCAAGTGACTGAGTTCATTCTAATGGGAGTCTCAGGCCGTCCAGAGCTCCAGATTCCCTTTTTTTGTGTGTTCCTGGTCGTCTATGCACTGACCCTGGCAGGGAACCTGGGAATCGTCATCCTCACCAGCGTGGGCTCTCAGCTTCAAACCCCCATGTACTTTTTCCTTAAGCACTTGGCTATCATCAATTTGGGCCATTCTTCTGTCATTGCCCCCCAGATGTTGGTTAACTTCTTGGTTACAAAGAAAACCATATCTTACTATGCATGTGCAGCCCAGCTATGTGCATTTATAGCTTTTGTTGTGGCTGAGGTTTTCGTGCTGGCTGCCGTGGCCTATGACCTCTATGTGCTATCTGCAGCCCCCTGCTCTACCAGGTGGCGGTCTCTCCAGGGATCTGCCTTCTGTTGGTGGCCCTTATTTACACCTACAGTCTGACCACGGCACTGATGGTCTCCTCCTGTGTGTTTTCTGTGTCATACTGTTCATCCAATGTGATCAACCATTTTTACCGTGATAATGTCCCTTCGTTAGCATTGTCCTGTTCTGATACTTACATTCCAGAAACAGCAGTGTTTTCCTTTTCAGGGGCCAGTTTGGTTTTCTCTATGAGTGTTGTTCTGACATCCTACTCCAGCGTCATCCTCGCGATTTTGAGGATACGTTCTTCAGAAGGGCGACGCAAGCCTTTTCCTCCTGTGCCTCTCACGTGACAGCTGTCGCTGTGTTCTACGGGACTCTTCTCTTCATGTATGTGCAGCCGAGGACCAACCACTCATTAGATACTGAGAAGATGGCCTCGGTCCTCTATACCCTGGTGATTCCAATGCTGAACCCCCTCATTTACAGCCTGAGAAACAAAGATGTGAAGGATGCATTGAACAGATTCTGGGATAAACCATGTCAGTCATTCAAATTAGTGTAAATTTAAAACTGCAGCTATCTCCAGTTAAAGGTTTTATTTGTTCCTGAAAATTTTGCTAAGAGATAAAGCAATAAATAAAAGTTCCATTAATTTTAAGGAAAAATCTTAATCCTTTTAATCTCATCTTTAAATACTAAATTTCCCATACAAAATGACTGAAAAAATATACTAATATAAATAATACAAAATAATTTGAAAATAAATATTTAAAAATATATAAGTACACGAGCTCCCAATCCTGAATCCCCCTCCCACCTCCCACCCTACAACATCTTTCTGGATCATCTCCATGCACCAGCCCCAAGCAAAGCCAATAGAGTATTGTAAAGTAAAATAAATAAATAAATATATTCATTTTACTTTACTATATATATATAAGTATATAAAAGGTTTTCATAATTTCTAAATATGGAAGATAAAAATGAATGCCTAATNATCAACCCTGGGTGTTCTTTGGAAGGAATGATGGTAAAGCTGAAACTCCAGTATTTTGGCCACCTTATGGGAAGAGTTGACTCACTGGAAAAGACTCTGTTGCTGGGAGGGATTGGGGGCAGGAGGAGAAGGGGACAACCGAGGGTGAAATGGCTGGATGACATCACGGACTCAATGGACGTTAGACTGAGTGAACTCTGAGAGATGGTAATGAACAGGGAGGCCTGGGGTGCTGCAATTCATGGGGTCGCTAAGAGTCAGACACGGTTGAGCAACTGAACTGAACTCAAGGGTCATTTTACAAATTGAATATATGAGGGTGATATGCAAACTATATTTGGATAAGAGGTCCACTGTATGATAAATTATACTTGTTGCTTCTCTTTCATGTTGCTTTTTTCCCTCAAATTTGATTGATTGAGTGTGCATTATAGGTTGATTAGGATACATTATCTCACTGCATTGATCTGATAGTTCCTTTCCTAAGAAATGTAATGTGCCAGTCCCATAAGTTGGTCTAAGCTGTATTTCAAGTGAAAGTATAGCATGACATGTAACAATTGATGTGCATGTTATGATGCCTGTACTAATTTACTCCAAACTGCCATTCAGGCTCAGTTCAGTTGCTCAGTCATGTCAAACTTTTTGTGACCCCATGAACTTCAGCACAGCAGGCTTCCCTGTCCGTCACCAACTTTCAGAGTTTACTCAAACTCATGTCCATGGAATCAGTGATGCCATCTAACCATCTCATCTTCTGTCATCCCCTTCTCCTTCTGCCTTCAATCTTTCCCAGAATCAGGGTCTTTTCCAATGAGTCACTCGTCACATCAGGTGAACAAAGTGTTGGAGTTTTAGCTTCAACATCAGTCCTTCCATNGAATCAGTGATGCCATCTAACCATCTCATCTTCTGTCATCCCCTTTTCCTTCTGCCTTCAATCTTTCCCAGAATCAGGGTCTTTTCCAATGAGTCACTCGTCACATCAGGTGAACAAAGTGTTGGAGTTTTAGCTTCAACATCAGTGCTTCCATTGAATATTCGGGACTGATTTCCTTTAGGATGGACTGGTTGGATCTCCTTGCAGTCCAAGGGACTCTCAAGAGTCTTCTTCAACACTGCAGTTCAAAAGCATCAGTTCTTTGGTACTCAGCTTTCTTTATCGTCCAACTCTCACATCCATACATGGCTACTGGGAAAAACATAGCTTTGACTAGATGGACCTTTGTTGGAAAAGTAATGCCTCTGCTTTTTAATATACTGTCTAGATAGGTCATAACTTTTCTTCAAAGGAGCAAGCATCTTTTAATTTCATGGATGCAGTCACCATCTGCAGTGATTTTGGTGCCCCTCAAAATACGGTTTCCATTGTTTCCCCATCTACTTGCCATGAAGTTATGGGACCGGATGCCATGATCTTAGTTTTCTGAATGTTGAGTTTTAAGCCAACTTTTTTTTTTTTTTTT
>SJYV01050589.1:198476-267325 GCA_006410875.1 Neotragus pygmaeus | reverse complement strand
GTCTAGTCAAGGCTATGGTTTTTCCAGTGGTCATGTATGGGTGTGAGAGTTGGACTGTAAAGAAAGCAGAGTGCCGAAGAATTGATGCTTTTGACCTGTGATGTTGGAGAAGACTCTTAGGATTTCCTTGGACTGCAAGGAGATCCAACCAGTCCATTCTAAAGGAGAGAAGTCCTGGGTGTTCATTGGAAGGACTGATGTTGAAGCTGAAACTTCAATACTTTGCCCATCTCAGGTGAAGAGTTGACTCATTGGAAAAGACCCTGATGCTGGGAGGGATTTGAGGCAGGAGGAGAAGGGGATGACAGAGGATGAGATGGCTGGATGGCATCACCGACTCGATGGACATGGGTTTGTGTAAACTCCGGGAGTCGGTGATGAACAGGGAGGCCTGGCATGCTGCATTTCATGGGGTCACAAACAGTTGGACGCGACTGACCGACTGAACTGAAAGAGTAAGAAATTATATATATATATATAGATAAATTATAGCAGAATTATGAAGTGGCAAGTAGTCAATTTCCAGGTTATTGTTTTTCCAAATCTTTAGTTATTGATTATGAGCTTTTCTTAGTCTCCTCTCAAAAACTGTATATTTAATGAACATTTAAATTAATGTGTAATTTTTTTTGCTGATCTTTTGATGAGAAAAATGAGGATTTCCCCCTTGCATAGAGATGTGAAAAGTAGTTTTTGGAGCCTAGTGGACTTTGTCTGCCTAATGTTATGGTGATGATGTAATGTATAGCATGTTTCCAGTGGAATCAGACAGAAAACACATGTAATTTTCTCAGACTAGACTTTAAAAATGAATCATCATATAATCAACACAGATAGCAAATAAGAAAAAGTAGTTTGATGCTTTTCATACAATTCTGATGTTGTTAAGAATAAGCTTTTCAGTCCTTAATTATCTTACAGGAAAATCAGCACTTGCCAGTGTAATGACTTATTCCTTAGCCTTTCAAAATTGCACCTAAACAAGACTTCTNAAGTAGTTTGATGCTTTCCATACAATTCTGATGTTGTTAAGAATAAGCTTTTCAGTCCTTAATTATCTTACAGGAAAATCAGCACTTGCCAGTGTAATGACTTATTCCTTAGCCTTTCAAAATTGCACCTAAACAAGACTTCTACGCCTTCTTTCATTAATTAAAAAAAATTAATTGTAGCTCAGTATTTCTGACATAAGAAATTAATGTATGCAAAGACATGATATCAGAAGCTTTCATACAAACATATTTATAATTTAACATTATAAAATATTTTTAATAAAATATTTTTTGAATTATTAAAATTCAGAAACTGCTGACACTATTATTTTGTTTGTAATTAGGAAATTACATGACAGTTCATGGGGCAGCAAAGAGTATATATATGAGGGTAGACTCTGGTTGCTTAGATGGTAAAGAATCTACCAGCAATGTGGGAGGCCTGGGTTTGATCCCTGGGTCTGGAAGATCCCCTGGAGAAGGGCACGGTACACCACTCCAGTCTTCTTGCCTTGAGAATCCCATGGACAGAAGAGCCTGGTGGCCTACAGTCCATGGGAACACAGAGTCAGATATGGCTGAGCAATTAACACACACATGTATTTTATTTTGCCAGTATCCTATTGTGTAATATAGTGATTTAAAACATTTTTTATATAAGGTAGACAATGTCTTTATCCAAAAGTAATGTTTATAAAATTTCACAATATAAAACAAATTCCAGTGACATCACTTTCTCTCGATTTGCTCAAATTCCTTACAATATCTTTGGTTCCTCCTTGACAAAATATATATTACATGTTACAAACAACTTGGAATGTGTCAGTTACAATGAAATTAATCTTGGGGGAAGAAATGTGTAAAATTTTAGGTAAATATATATTACATATATGAGGTAAGGTAGTCCATAAATTATTCAAAAGAAGTGACAGTCCCCTTGTAGTCATGGAGTTGGGACCTGTTGGAGAAGGGAATGGAAATCCACTCCAGTATTCTTGCCTGGAGAATTCCATGGACAGAGAAGCCTGGTGGGCTACAATCCATGGGGTCGCAAAGGGTTGGGCATGACTGAGCGACTAACAGAACACACCTGAACACAGGTATCAACCTACTAATCATTGTGATAATTCTGAAAAAAAATTAAGTCACAAAAAATGAATTTATATGTACCTCTGTAAGCATAATCTATTTTAGGTAACCTGCTGTCTCTACTAAGAAGTTGAAGACAAATAACAAAAATTTCCTATGTAATTGATTTTGAGGGTATTTCAGGTACCATGAATATCTTGAAATATTTTATTTTTGATTATTTTCACAACAACCCTGCCACAAACATTGCTTTTGTTGATGTATATAAAGATATTCACAAAATTTACACTTACCAAATTATTCCTTTGTATATACAAAAATATAGGAATGACAGATATCAACCTATGTATATTTCTTAAAATTTCCTTATATGAAGACAAATGTCTAATAACCTCTGATAGAATTTCCTTACTTTTACACCTCTGTCCAATATTAGTCAAGAGTATTAATCATTTCATCTTGTACTATCAGAAGACATAAGGTCTTTCATATAAATATGTTTGAATACAGGGGCTACTAAATGTATCTACACACAATTGCAAATAGGATTTTATAAATTTATGCGGTTAGAACATGACTATGTTATACTATATGATTGTAATTATGTAGGTACAATTATAACTACAGTGAGTCCTCTACATGATAACGGGTTTCCTTCTGAGAGCCTGTGGGCAAGTTTGATTTGTCAGCGGGATTCCCTGTGTCTCGGATGGTAAAGAACCTGCCTGGAATGCAGGAGACTGGGTGATCCCTGGGCCTGGAAGATCCCCTGGAGAAGGGAATGGCAATTCATTCCATTATTATTGCCCGAAGAATCCCATGAACAGAGGAGACTGTGGGCCACAGTCCATGGGGTCACAAAGAGTCAGACAAGACTGAGGAGTTAACACTTTCTTTTTTCATCAGCAAAGTTACCCTAGGTCCCCAACTAACACAACTGACTATATAGAATTGAGCTGTAATAGGTTTATAGCACCCATCACCATTGTTTGTATACTTGCTTCCAGATATCCTGGGATAGAAATAAAGATGCTGTATTACAGTACAAACTACTGTACAGTAAGTACAAAAAACCACAGCTACATGGATGCAGGTGCATTATAATGGATGCCAGACACCTGAACTAACTTACATAATTGTACACATGAAAACACGCTTGCATCTTAGACAGCTTACAAGTTAAAGATTTATAGTTACAGAATTGATAGCATATAATATATAGTTAAAAAGTTGTCAAGTAATAAAAGTTGCTGCTAAGTCACTTCAGTTTTGTCCGACTCTGTGTGACCCCATAGACGGCAGCCCACCAGGCTCTGCCATCCCTGAGATTCTCCAGGCAAGAACACTGAGGTGGGTTGCCATTTCCTTCTTCAATGCATGAAAGTGAAAAGTGAAAGTGAAGTTGCTCAGTCGTGTCCGACTCTTAGCGACCCCACGGACTGCAGCCTACTAGGCTGCTCCTTCCATGGGATTTTCCAGGCAAGAGTACTGAAGTGGGGTGCCATTGCTTTCTCCGAATAAAGGTTATGTCAATACTTTTCCTTTCTGCTTCCTTTATCTACTTTTATATTAATCTATATATCTACACATGTGTCAGTGTTTGCCAAAAATAGACACTTGGCATTTGAGTAAAGGGAAAGTTGCTCAATTATGTCCAACTCTCTGCAACCCCATGGACTATAGCTTGCCAGGTTCTTCTGTTCATGGAATTCTCCAGGCCAAAATACTGGAATGGGTAGCTGTTCCCTTCTCCAAGGAATCTTCCCAACCCAGGGATCAAACCCAGGTCTCCTGAATTGCAAGCAGATTCTTTACCATTTGAGCCACCAGGGAAGACCAAGAAAAGTGGGGTGATTCACCTATAAATTCTCCAGGGATCTTTCCAATCCAGGAATTGATCCAGGGTCTCCTGTATTGCAGGCAGATTGTTTATCATCTGACCTACCAGGAAAGCCTGTAAGAGTGAAAATATTTGTCTGTGGGCTCTTTGTAACCCCATGGACTCTAGCCACAAGGCTCCTCCATCTATGGAATTCTCCAGGCAAGAATACTGGAGTGGGTAGCCATTCCGTTCTCCAGGAGATCTTCCTGACTCAGGGATCAAACCCAGGTCTGCTGCATTGCTGGCAGATTCTTTACCATCTGAGTCACAATGGAAGCATAATAATTCTTTCTAGTTGGGGGATACCATAATAGAGTATCATATTTAGAAGTGTTATGGACTATAACCATTTGAAGCCAGTAGCTTGCTTCCTCCATTGATGGCAATCAAAATGCCTCAAGATATTATTGAATGCTCTTTGGGGAACTAATTTTTCCCATTGGAAAATGACAAACCTAGCCCTCTCTCCAACTGTATTGCTATCTCTGTAACTGTTTCTATTTCTATAAATATATGCTTTCCTCCCAGGAGGCAGTCATTATAATAGAATCTGAACTTTAAAATTCAATATATTATATTTATATTAACTTTGAATGCCAAAAAATCACCAGGATTTAAGACATAACACTATTTACTACTTTGAGGTCTCTATCCAGCATATGTTTTCTGATAAAATGGAGGAACACAACAGAACGGTGCTGAGTGAATTCATCCTCACGGGAATCACAGACCGCCCTGAGCTGCAGGCTCCATTGTTTGGGCTCTTCCTCATCATCTACATGACCTCAGTGGTGGGCAACTTGGGCATGGTCATCCTCACAAAGGTGGACTCCAGGCTACAGACACCCATGTATTTCTTTCTCAGGCACCTGGCTGTTACTGATCTGGGTTATTCAACAGCTGTGGGCCCCAAAATGTTGGTAAATTTTGTTGTGGATCAGAATAAAATCTCCTATTATTTGTGTGCTACACAGATGGGTTTTTTCATCATGTTCATTATTAATGAACTTTTTATTCTGGCAACAATGTCTTATGACCGTTATGTGGCCATTTGTAACCCTCTGCTCTACACAGTCATCATGTCACAAAGGGTGTGTAAAGTGCTGGTGGCTATCCCCTATGTCTATAGCACATTCGTGTCTCTGTTGATTACCATAAAGCTTTTTAATTCATTCTTCTGTGGCTATAATGTCATCAATCATTTCTACTGTGACAATTTCCCCTTGTTATCTTTGCTTTGCTCAAACACACATGAAATTGAACTTATGATAATGATTTTCTCAGCTTTTAATTTGACTTTCACCCTGGCGATAGTTCTTGCGTCTTACCTGCTCATCCTCATGGCTATTCTCAGGATGAAATCCGCTGAAGGTAGGCAGAAGGCTTTTTCTACCTGTGGATCGCACCTGACAGTGGTCACCGTGTTCTATGGGACTTTGACATTTATGTATGTGCAACCAGAGTCCAGTCATTCCTTTGACACTGATAAGGTGGCATCCATATTTTACACTCTTGTTATTCCCATGTTGAATCCTTTGATTTATAGCTTAAGGAACAAAGATGTAAAATATGCACTACGGAAGATGTGGATAAAACTATGTACCATCTTTTCCTAATGATCAGTGTCAATGTGATTTCTACAAATTAAGTTAAGGACTTCATATCTCATTTTTTTGTGTTTCCAGAGGGGAAAATGAACACAACAGTTTAGATATTTAGAGAATAACTTCTATGTGCCATTCACACTTTTAAGTGATATAAATTTTTTAGTGTAAGAAAAAGCAGGAAAAATATTTGCCATCTTTGACAAGAGATGAAATATAAGCAAAATATGAGATCAATTTTAGAGTACAGTGGAATGAGTTAGGACACAATAGACCATAAGAGCAGTCGAGGAGAGTAAGCTATGTAGGAATGATGAAAAACAGTAGGTACAAAAGGAGAATGAAATGCCTTTTAGGATAGTCAGTCTTGGAATAAACTTTAAAGTATCTATTTGTGTTTGTGTACATCTGTGTGTTTTGTGTTAGCACATTCACTCCATTTTAGTTTTCATGTTCTTCCACAAAGTGTGTTGAAAGCAAACTCAATTTCTCTTTTAAGAAGTAAAAAGGAGGCAGTCTCATGATTTTGTCTATGCTGTATTTATAGTGAATGTGTAATGTGAAATGTGGCAATTGATATATATCATATGATATCTGGACTAACTTCCTCCAAACTCTCACTAAAGTCCCCCATTTGTTGCTTACTTTTAGTATTTTTAACATTCAAGACATTTTCTTTTCATCAAGGAGGGACTAGACTCACTTTTTTGTCCACCAACAAAGAAGTAGAATTTTCTATGTAGTCAATTACATTTCAATAAATAACATTCTTGGGGAACACGTGTATACCTGTGGTGGATTCATTTTGATGTATGGCAAAATCAATACAATATTGTAAAGTAATTAACCTCCAATTAAAATAAATAATTTATATTAAAAATTTTGACCATAAAAATTTCAATAAATAACATTCATTGAAATAAAATAATTATGTGTAGTTTGTTTTTGCTGTTCAGTTGTAAGTCATGTCCAACTCTTTGCAACCCCATGCACTGCAGCCTACCAGGCTCCTATGTCCTCTGCTGTCTCCCAGATTTTGCTCGAATTCATGTCCATTGAGTCAGAGATGCTACCTAATCATCTCATCTACTACTTTCTCATCCTCTTTTCCTTTTTCCTTCAATCATATCTGGCATCAAGGAAATGCATATAATGTCATATAAAAATACGGAGAAGGAAGTGGCAACCCACTCCAGTACTCTTGCCTGGAAAATTCCATGAATGAAGGATCCTGGTAGGCTACAGTTGATGGAGTCACAAAGAGTCAGACATGACTGAGTGACTTCACTTTCTTTTTATAGTTCCTTTTGGAGAAGGAAACGGCAACCCACTCCAGTGTTCTTGCCTGGAGAATCCTATGGATGGAGGGGTCTGGTTGCCTATCGTCTATGGGGTTGCAAAGAATCGGACATGACTAAGCAACTAACACACACACAAATATAAAATAAATATGACTAAAAGTTTTTACAGTTGATTTTTATTTTTATTTTATTTTTTTTTGTGTGTGTAATAAAGTTTTATTAAAGTATAAAGGAGATAGAGAAAGCTTCTGACTTAGGCATCAGAAGGGGGCAGAAAGNGTCTTTGAGCTTGACAACTACAGGAATAGCAATTTGTGCTCGACCCACAGATTTTCCATCAGCCCATACTCTAGGATTTATATTTTCTTCAACTAGAGGGAGAGAAAGGGAGGGCTCCATATTCATAAAAACATAGTACAGTTGATTTTTAATTAGGAAAAAAGTATGAACAATACACATTTAAGTAAAATAAAAATATTTGTTTCTAGGAAATTATGTTGACAGAAATACAGTAAAATAACATTAGATAGTAGTGGATATTGAGATTATTAAAATGCTTAATTTTATATTTTTAAATGTATTCTTCCCCAAATATTTTAAATGAATTGTTATAACTTTCATGATCTTTCCTGTAGCTCAGATGGTAAGGAATCTGCTTGTAGTACAGGAGACCTGGGTTAAATCCCTGGGTCAGGAAGATCCTCTGGAAAAGGCAACAGCAATCCACTCCAGTATTCTTGCCTGGAGAATCCCATGGATAGAGGAGCTTGACAGGTTACAGTTCATGGGGTCGCAAAGAATCAGACAGAGCTGAGCAACTAACACTGTAACTTTCATAATGAAGAAAGATATAGTCTCTAGTATCTGAATTTTAAAAATTAACTATGACTAAGTATATATAATATCTCATATATTTCATTTATTTTATGCTACTTTGTTATATTCAGTAGACATATTAGTTATTTAAGGAAGTTGGCTAATTTTTCATGGAGTGCAAACATTGAAAAAAAGCAGTTTATATACAAATGAATAATTTGAATGGACATTTTTGATGTCAGTATAATTTAATGCATAATATAATAATATTTTTTAAAATAAATAGAGCTAGATAAAAGGAAAAGTACAAGGAAAATTTACCAACANTTTTCATGGAGTGCAAACATTGAAAAAAAGCAGTTTATATACAAATGAATAATTTGAATGGACATTTTTGATGTCAGTATAATTTAATGCATAATATAATAATATTTTTTAAAATAAATAGAGCTAGATAAAAGGAAAAGTACAAGGAAAATTTACCAACACCAATATTTCTTTGTAATAGCAATTTGTGCTTAAGGCCAGAACCATATGAAAGGATATAATTTAAATATATATATATATATATTTATAGATGTGTTTGGACACTAAAATAGACTATTAAAAAATCAAGAATTAAGATTATCTCAAACATAAATTTGCCTTAAAATAACTCCACTCCAAAATCTGATTCAGGTGCCTTGATTGCAAAACTCTACATAATGTTTAGGGCTAAAGAAGTAAACAAATGGCTTCTAATTCTTTCAGAAAACTAAAGAGAAGCTACATTTCCTAACTCTATTTGGAAAGTTTTCCTGTTATAAAAGTGCAAGAGAAGTTATTTTAAGAATAAGATGTTGCCACCACTTTCCTTTGNGATTCATGCTGATGTATGGCAAAACCAATACAATATTGTAAAGTAATTAACCTCCAATTAAAATAAATAACTACATAAAAATAAATAAATTTATATTTTAAAAGTTATAATGATGAAAGCTGCTTAGTATTTATGTTAAAGATAAGAATTAGAGGAGAGAATGGGTGTGACTATGAAGAAACGACATGAGCGATATTCGTGATGATGAAGTAAGTCTGTGTGCTGATGATGGTGTGGTTATACAACTGTGCACATATAACATTGAGAAGGGTATGTGATTGCTTAAATGAAGATACACAAATTAGTGTGTGCAAGTCTGGTGAAGTCGGAACAAATTCAGTGGATTGTACCAAAGATAATTTCATGGTTATGATATTGTACTGTTTTATGCACATTGTGGGCTACAGCCCCTGGGGTCGCAAAGAGTCGGACACGACTGGGCGACTTCACTTCACTTCACTTTACAATTCTTGCTAGTGTGTGTGTTACGTGGATATCTATATTATTTGTTTTTGGAGAGAGAGCACTACTGTTCAATAGAAATATAATATGCTCCACAAATGCAAGTCAGATACACGATTTTATATTTTACTATAGCCATATTTTTAAAAGGCTTCCCTTGTGGCTCAGCTGGTAAAGAATCCACCTGCAGTGTGGCAGACCTGGGTTCAATCCCTGGGTTGGGAAGATCCTCTGGAGAAGGGAAAGGCTCCCCACTGCAGTATTCTGGCCTAGAGAATTCCATGGGCTGTATATAGTCCATGGGGGTCACAAAGAGTCAGACACGACTGAGTGACTTTCATGTTCATGTTCATGTTTGTGTACCTCTAGGAGAACTAAAATGGACAGAAGTCTCCGTGTTGTCTTTTTGAAGCTTTCTTGTGATCCTATAATTACTTCAACACAATTTTTTTCTTTTACTTTTATTAAGGCTGCATGGGACAATGTGGGATAAGAAAGAGTAGTCTATATTTCCACAACTCTAGGAGATGGATGCTGTTTTTTATATCAAAGAGTGCTCTGCCTATATTTTCTTCTAATGGTTTTGTAGTATCTGGTCTTATATTTTGACCTTTAATCTACTGTGTATAGTGATAAAGAATGTTTTAATTTCATTCTTTTACACATAGTTGTCCATTCTTTCCACCACCATTTATTGAAGAAATCATCTTTTCTTTATTTTCTACTTGGTCGTAGATTAATTGGCCATAAAAAAGAATCAATAAAGAAAAAAAATCCATGAATTTTTAGTTGAACATTGAAAAGTTACAGCATAGATAAACCACAAATAGCTACTGAATTATATTCAACAATGCACATTTACAGCTCAGTAACAAGTTATANCTTGGTCGTAGATTAATTGGCCATAAAAAAGAATCAATAAAGAAAAAAAATCCATGAATTTTTAGTTGAACATTGAAAAGTTACAGCATAGATAAACCACAAATAGCTACTGAATTATATTCAACAATGCACATTTACAGCTCAGTAACAAGTTATACTGGAGAAGGAAATGGCAGCCCACTCCAGTGTTCTTGCCTGGAGAATCCCAGGGATGACGGAGCCCAATGGGCTGCCGTCGGGCAGAAGTTTGTGGGCCAGGCTGGCAGACAGCACTAGATGATGCTGAGTACAAATGCAGGAAATCGAGGCAGACTTTTTTTTGTGGCAATCTGGAAAAATAATTCCTTCTTCTTTGGGGTTCCTCACTCTTAATTGAAAGAGTCTCACCATATTCTGGAAGAAAATAAGCTGCACTCAAAATCTACTGCTTTGAAAGTTTATCACATCTAAAAAAGTATCTCTGCAGAGACAACTTGACTGTTTTTTTTTTTTTTTATTAAACATCTGGGTAGCATAGTCTAGCCACACAAATACAGAAAATAAACTTCAGTGTCATGTGAAGAAGAAAATTATTCAAGAGTAAAAGGTAAAATGGAACACAAATATACCTGTAAGTATTCTAACTCATTGGTGCGTATAAATTGTCCTGGACCACTAATGAAAATACCCCTTCCTTTGTTTCTGTTGAGTTTTCAAATGCTTCAGGGGCAAACAAGAAATTGCTTGTCATCTCAGGGAGAGTCCCAGAGGATGGAAAAGAATCCATAAATTGTTCTTACTGTGCATGTCGTGAAGCACACAAGGAAGCCAAGATCGATGTTTCATGAAAGGTGAGCAGTATAGCTCATGCAGTGTCTTATTTTATCAATACCCAGATAGTTCTGAAGATACTAACAGGGTAATATCTTTATTCTATGATAAACCACAGCAAAATAAAAGAATTTCTAATTTAATTCTGTGTACTCCTTGCTATTGTTAATATATAAGCAGAATAGGACGTCAGTACTTTTTCTCTGAACTAATTATACAAATATTTTCACAAACACTGAGCATCTTTGAAACATCAGTGCCATACTGTTTATGTCATTATATTTTTAATAAATGCCTAATTATGTAAATAAGAAAGGAAAAGTATAACACAAGAAGCCTAACTGAAGGGTTAAGAATAAAAATGAAAATCACAGCAGAATCATGAAGCTGCAAGTGGTTAGTTTCTGGCTAAATTCTATTCAGTCATTGTCTCTGTGCTCTTTTTATTTTCTTCTCAGAAATATTAATAGTGAAAGTCACTCAGTCATGTCTGACTCTTTGGGACCCCATGGACTATACAGTCCATGGAATTCTCCAGACCAGAATACTGCAGTGGGTAGCCTTTCCCTTCTCCAGGGGATCTTCCCAACCCAGGGATTGAACCTAAGTCTCCTGCGTTGCAGGCGGATTCTTTACCAGCTGAGCCACAAGGGAAACCCAAGAACACAGGAGTGGGTAGCCTACTTTTTCTCCAGCAGATCTTCCTAACCCAGGATTCAAGCCAGGGACTCCTACATTGCAGGCAGATTATTTACCAGCTAAGCTACCAGGGAATTAATACAAATTTTTTAAAAATCTGTAAATTTGATTTTTTTCTGATATTTTAATAAGCAAAGATGGCCATTTCTACATTGACATGAAAAAACATTTTTGGTGGTTAGGAATCTCTCAAGTATTCAGGTTTATGGTGGCATTATGATATATAAAATGTTCAGTTTTCAGGAGAATCTGAAACAAATACATATATTTTTCTCAAAATTCATAGTCTTAAAAATAATAATCAGATAATCAACCCCCAAACAAACACACTAACACACTAAATACATGATATTTGAGGCATATTTCCAAATACTACTGACACATTGAAACATTTAATTCTCATCTGTCTTCCCAGAAGCTCTGCAAAAAAGGAAGAGTTGATTTTTCCAGTATGGAAAAAGAGAGTAAGATTAGTTATATCATTTTTTTTTCAAAGTATTACTTCATATATATACCACAATTGTATGTATGGTTGACTCTATCTATCCATGTCTATTTCCTGGAGTATTTCCCAGGATAGATACAAGTAGTTTCTACTATAATCTGTTAGAGTTTCCTTTTGAAAGCTTATGTCCTGTATCAACAGTGTTAATTGCTTCATCCTGCACCATCTGCATTCACAAAAGGTCTCACATGACTTTTACTATAAACTGCTTTAACATTTCCATAGAGTCTTAAAATTTGGGGTCAATTTTTTTATGTAACTAACGTATTAGTTAGTTAGTATTTGTTGTTCAGTTGTGTCTGACTCTGTGGCCCCATAGACTGTAACTTCTGTCCATGGAATTCTCCAAGCAAGAACATTAGAGTGAGTAACCATTTCCTACTCCATGGAATCTTCCTGACCCAGGGATTGAACCCAGATCTTCCACATTGCAGGCAGATTCTTTACCATCTGAGCCATCCGGGACTGTTATGTGATAATGTAATTATGTTATTGATTTTTAGTTACTGTCATGCCTCAGTCTTTTGCAACCCCATGGACTGTAGCCCAACAAGAGTTCTCTGTCCTCAGGATTTGCCAGGCAAAAATACTAGAGGGGATTGCCATTTTCTTCTCCCGGGGGTCTTCTCAACCCAAGGATTGAACTATGTCTCTTGCACTAGCAGAAAGATTCTTTACCAACTGAGCCTCCTGGAATGTCCCAATTATGTTATCATTATATAAATGACATACTAAAAGTTTAATAATCATCTATAAAATTAATATATAAAATATTAACTGTTTTTTTTTAATTTTTACCTCCTATATCTTTGTATCTATTTGTATTTGTCTATAAAAGTCTTTGTGAATCTTGGCCCTATTGACATTTTGGGTTTGGTAAAATTTTGTTTTTTATGCTGATGGGGGAGTGGTTCATTCCAGCAGCATCACTAGACTCTAACCATTACATGCCAGCAGTAGCCTCCCTCCAATATTTGCAATTCCTGCATCCAAATATCTCAAAAGGTTATCAAGGTTATTTGGAGGACAGCTTTTCACCTGTTAAAAAACCATTGATTTATTTCTATTGCTACCCCTATCTCTATCATCACTGATTGTCTATCATCTATCTATCATTGTTATGTATATTTAGTGTGGCAGTTAGGATTATTTTAAAATACCAGGAATTAGAAATTCAAATTTGTCATATTTGTACTAGCTTTGGATACTAAACTGTACCAGATGTGACAACTACTGACAACTACTGACTATGCTGATGTCTTTATCTGGAATAGGTTTTCTGATAAACCTTAATGGAAAAGCTCAATCAAACAGTGCTGAGTGAATTCATCCTCACGGGAATCACAGACCGCCCTGAGCTGCAGGCTCCATTGTTTGGGCTCTTCCTCATCATCTACATGACCTCAGTGGTGTGCAACATGGGCATGGTCATCCTCACTAAGGTGGACTCCAGGCTACAGACACCCATGTACTTCTTTCTCAGGCACCTGGCTCTTACTGATCTGGGTTATTCAACAACTGTAGGACCCAAAATGTTGGTAACTTTTATTGTGGATCAAAATAAAATCTTCTATAATTTTTGTGCCATTCAGGGAGCTTTCTACATTATGTTCATTATTAGTGAGCTTTTTATTCTGGCAGCAATGTCCTATGACCGCTATGTGGCCATCTGTAACCCTCTTCTCTACACAGTCATCATGTCAAAAAGGGCATGCTGGATGCTGGCGGCAATCTCCTATGTCTATAGCACATTTGTGTCTCTTCTAATCACTATAAAAATATTTAATTTATCCTTCTGTGGCTATAATGTCATCAGACATTTCTACTGTGATTGTCTCCATTTGATAGCTTTGCTTTGTTCAAATACACGTGAAATTGAACTGATTATTTTTTTTAATTAATTAATTTATTTACTTATTTTTAAATTTAACTTTACAATACTCTATTGGGTTTGCCATACATCGACATAAATCCACCACAGGTACACACAAGCTCCCAATCCCGAATCTCCCTCCCACCTCCCACCCCCCAACGTCTCTCTGGATCATCCCCGCACACCAGCCCCAAGCATCCTGCATCCTGTATCAAATAGAGACTGGTGATTCGTTTCTTACATAACAGTATATATGCTTCAGTGCCATTCTCCCAGATCATCCCGCCCTCTCCTACTCCCTCTGAGGCCAAAAGTCCATTGTCTATGTCTGTGTCCTTTTGTTGTCACACATACAGGGTCGTCCTTACTATCATTCTAAATTCCGTATATATGTGTCAGTATGCTGTATTGGTGTTTTTCTTTCTGGCTTACTNATTCCAAGGCTCACCACAGACCCGACGGAGAGAGTATTTCCTGGTGTTTGGAAACTTTTCTCTCTTTTTTATCCCCTTCTTCTTTTTTGAAATATAAATTTATTTATTTTAATTGGAGGTTAATTACTTTAAAATATTGTATTGGTTTTGCCATATATCAACATGAATCTGCCATGGGTGTACACGTGCTCCCCCTGCTGAACCCCCCTTCCACCTCCCTCCCCATATCATTGAAACATGTATAATATCATATGTGAAATGAATCACCAGTGCAGGTTCATTGCATGATACACGATGCTCAGGGCTGGTGCATTGGGATGACTTCTCTCTTTTAAGACTCCATTCCTGGGACAGATCTCCGTCGCTACTTCTTTTGTCTCTCTTTTTATCTTTTATATTTTGTCCTACCTCCTTTTGAAGATGATGGGCTGCTTTTCTGGGTGCCTGATGTCCTCTGCCAGCATTCAGAAATTGTTCTGTGGAATTTGCTCAGTGCTCAAATGTTCTTTCGATGAATTTGTGGGGGAGAAAGTGGTCTCCCCATCCTATTCCTCCACCATCTTAGGACTGCCTCATGGACTTTTTTATTATACAAAGTTAAAAATTTCTTGTTCTAGTTCTGTGAAAATTTTCATATGATCCTACTATCCCATTCCTGGTCATATAACCAGAGAAAACAATAATTCAAAAAGATACACCCCATTTTCATTGCAGCTCTATCTACAATAGTGAAAACATGGAGGCAACTTATTTGTTCTCTAGCAGAAAAAAAATGTGGTATATTTATAGAATGTAATAGTACTCAGACATAAATATGAGTAACAGTGAATGAAATAATGGTATTTGCAACAACATGGATGGATCTAGAGACAATCATACTCAGTGAAATAAGCCAGGATGAGAAAGACAAATGTTGTATGATATCACCTATATGTGGAACATGAAAAAAAGTGCTGCAGTTGAAACTGTATATAGAATGGAAATACAAGTGAAACTAATGGTCACCTGAGTGGGGGAAAAGGGAGCAGTTTAGGATTCTGGGATTGACATAAACACACATTATGTATAAAATAGATAGCCATAAGTACCTATTGTATAGTACAGAAAACTATACTCAATGTTTTGTAATAGCCTTTAAGGGAAAAGAAACTGAAAAAAAAATGTTTACATGATTGAATCACCCAAAACTATACAGCCAAAATTAACACAGCATTGTAAGTAAATTATGCTTCAATAAAAATACAAAAAAAAATTGTCTTAAAACTTTAAACATATCTCACCTCTAACATAATATATATCCATTCCGCTGCCTTGTACTTACCCAGGACAGCAGATTTCTTTGTACACAAATGTTAATAGAAGCTTTATTTATATTAGTCAGACCTTGGGAACAATCTAAATGTTCCTCCACTGAGGATGAATAAGTAAATCGTGACAAGTGAATTCCATGCTGCTGTAAAGAGTAATAAATTGTTAGTACACATAAAAATATGACAACTCTCAAAATTATTAAGCAGAGTTGAGGATGCCAGACTTAAAAGATCAGATAATCTAAAATTTAGTTGCAAAAACATTCTAAAATGAAGGTTCATTTGTAGTTGCACAAAGCAGATCAAACAAGAAATGTCAGAAATTAATAAAAAAAAGTCATACAAGGCATACAATGTGGAAAAAGAAAGAAATTAGATTCTCTCATAACTGCAAAGGACCTGTTTTCTAACAGAAAACCTCAAGGAACCCTATCATAAATGTGAGTTCAGGAATCCCCTCACAATTATGAGTTCAACAAGATAAAAGGATACAAACTCAACAAGCAAATATCTTGTCAATGCATATATATGAATATATTGATATAATACATAACATTCAGGAACCAAAAATATGCATATTTGTTACTTTCCAGGTGGCACAGTGGTAAAGAATCTGCCTGCAATGCAGGAGACACAGGAAACGTGGGTTTGATCGCTGGGTGGGGAAGATACCCTGGAGGAGGAAATGGCAACCCACTCCAGTATTCTCACCAGGAAAACCCCATGGTCAGAGGTGGGCTACAATCCATACAGTCAAAAATTGTCATATACAACTGAAACAACTGATTATGTACACACGCATGTACACATATACACATATAGATGCCATTGTCAATACAAAGGGCAATGAAATAACAAACTCAGAAAATGTGCAGGATATGTATGCAGAAAAGTATGTTGGTTAAAGAAATCAAAGATCTGAACACATTATAAGACGTACTGAGCTCATAGTATAAAATATTCATAGATGGGAAAAAAAATTGGAGTAGGAATTGAAGTTGGACAGAATGAAATAAATGAAGATGGCAACTAACTCTGAAATGAGAAAAATGAGCAACTAATGTCTGTCTCAGAAGTGAAGAAAAACAGCAAAACCAACTAAATCAGGGAAATAACAGGTCACATTTACCTAATATGTAATTTTAAATCTTTTTAATTAAAAAATGATATATTAAAAAAGAATTTTGACATTTCTCTACCAGGTCACCCCTTTGAGAAGACCATTGTAGAAATGGGCCTTTCCTAAATGTATTAATACATCATTTGAATCAAGAGCCCCATGTACTAAAAATGGGAAGTTAACTAAGAGTGAAAAATGGGAGTTAAATAAGTACTGAATTTACTCACTGGTGAATATAAATTATCCTTAATTATTGAAAGACCTCCAGATATTTTGTTGTGTTCTCCTAGGCATTAGGGCTAATCAGCAAATTGTTTGACATCTCCTCAGGGAGAGTCTCAAAGGTAAGGGAATCCATATATTGTTCTCACAGACATGTAAGAAATACAGGAAGAAGTCAATACAGAAGCTTCATTACAGGTAAAAATAATATTGCATGTGGTACAATATGCTACCAATATCCACAATATTTCAGTGACATTTGCCAAGTTCCACTCTAATTCTATGACATAGATTCTATATTTAGTTATTGAGTAGGGGTGGGGTGGGGACTGAAATAAATTACATGTATTACATCTTACTTGACCACCCATCGTTACATCCTCACTCACCCATCACTATAGCCCTGACAGAGACATAAAACCACAGTCCAGAGAATATGTTTTTATGGTGAAGAAAATCTCTTTCAGATAAGTTATTACCACTATTAGAAACAGATAAGCATTAAAAACAAAACAAAACAAAACAAAAAACCCCAAAAAACTATGTATTTAGTATTTGAGAACTATTTCCAGGTAAGATAGACTCATTGAATTATTGACTCTTCAGGTATCTTTCCTCAAAACTGTGCACACTGTTTCCATTATATATGGTAATAAAGAGTTTTAGATAATTTACACTATTGACCCAGATTAACCCTTTGTTGTTGTTCAGTCACTAAATCCTGTCTGACTCTGTGATCCCGTGGACTGCAGCATGCTATGTTTCCCTTTCCTTCACTGTCTCTTGAGTTTGCTCACACTCATGTTCACTGAGTTGGTGACGCTATCTAGCCCTCTCACCCTCTGCTGCTCTCTTCTCACCATAAATGAAGGCACTGCAGAAACCGTATTTGTAGACATATATGTCCTATACATGGACATACATGACATATACATAGTCAAGCATGTCCTGGTATGACTCATCATGTGAACAAATTTAATTCCCACTGTGGTCCATTATGCATTTCTTATTCATACACTTAATCATACCTGTCAGGTGTGCTAAATTTGAGTCAGTACCTCCTGAAGGAAAAATATCTTTCACAGACTATGTTTTAAATAGTGGATTATATGAATTTGGGGAATTTTTGGTTTGAAAATTTATTGTATAAATAGCATATGTATTATATCTTAGAATATTAAAAAGCAGGGACATTACTTTGTCAACAAAGGTCCATCTAGTCAAGGCTGTGGTTTTTCCAGTAGTCATGTATGGATGTAACAGTTGGACCATAAAGAGAGCTGAGTGCCAAAGGATTGATGCTTTTGAACTGTGGTGTCGGAGAAGACNTCTTAGAATATTAAAAAGCAGGGACATTACTTTGTCAACAAAGGTCCATCTAGTCAAGGCTGTGGTTTTTCCAGTAGTCATGTATGGATGTAACAGTTGGACCATAAAGAGAGCTGAGTGCCAAAGGATTGATGCTTTTGAACTGTGGTGTCGGAGAAGACTCTTGAGAGTATCTTGGACTGCAAGGAGATCCAATCAGTCCATACTAAAGGAAATCACTCCCGAATATTCAGTGGAAGGACTGATGTTGAAGCTGAAACTCCAATACTTTGGCTACCTGATGCAAAGAACTGTCTCATTTGAAAAGACTTTGATGTGGGGGAAAGATTGAAGGTGGGAAGAGAAGGGGACAAGAGAGGATGATATGGCTGGATGGCATCACTGGCTCAATGGACATGAGTTTGAGTAAACTCCAGGAGTTGGTGATGGACAGGAAAACCTGGTATGCTGCAGTCCATGGGGTCACAGAGTCGGACACAACTGAGCAACTGAACTGAACTGAACTATATCCTAGATCGATGTATTTTTAAAAAGCCATTATGTGATTATATCTTATAAAGAATAAAGATAAAACTTTAATGAATAGTATGATAATTATCCATAATACCTAAAGTTTAATGATTGTTTAGCTTCTCGGTTTTGCTTTGTTATCTATATTTATGTATCTCGAATTGTCTATGTTTCTATACCTAAACTATATTGCTTGTCAACCTGGATACTATTGTGACTACTGGCTCAATATTGTTACAGGTTGCATATTTGATATCTTAAGATACTGAGCACTTTAACTGGACTATAAACATTAGAACCAATAGCATTTCAGCTCTCAGTCATGACAGCCAAAATGTCTCCAGACAGTGGAAAAACANACTATTGTGACTACTGGCTCAATATTGTTACAGGTTGCATATTTGATATCTTAAGATACTGAGCACTTTAACTGGACTATAAACATTAGAACCAATAGCATTTCAGCTCTCAGTCATGACAGCCAAAATGTCTCCAGACAGTGGAAAAACATTCTTTGGGGAGTAAAATCACTCTAATTGAGAATAGCTGGTCTACCTTCATATCTCCTTCTGTCTCTATGTATATTCTAATGTGCGACAGATGGACTTACTTTTAAATATTCTAAACTGGAAATTTAAATGTATCTTACTTACCAGTTCTTCATACTGAGGATATTTTACACAAAATCTATTGACTCTGCTGCTGTGTCTACCCAGAATAGGTTTCCTCATAAACCTGGATGGAAGCACACAATGGAACCGTGCTGAGCGAATTCATCCTCATGGGAATCACAGACCGCCCTGAGCTGCAGGCTCCATTGTTTGGGCTCTTCCTCATCATCTACACGATCTCTGTGGTGGGCAACTTGGGCATGGTCATCCTCACTAAGGTGGACTCCAGGCTGCAGACACCCATGTACTTCTTTCTCAGGCACCTGGCTTTCACTGATCTTGGTTATTCAACAACCGTGGGCCCCAAAATGTTAGTAAATTTTGTGGTGGATCAAAATAAAATCTCCTATTACTTTTGTGCTGCACAGCTCACTTTCTTTCTTGTGTTCATTATTAGTGAGCTTTTTATTCTGGCAGCAATGTCCTATGACCGCTATGTGGCCATCTGTAACCCTCTGCTCTACCCAGTGGTCATGTCACAAACAGTATGTCAGGTGCTGGTGGCAATGCCATATCTCTATAGCATATTTGAGTCTCTTCTTATTGCTGTAAAGATATTTGACTCCTCATTCTGTGGCTATAATGTCATCAGACATTTCTACTGTGACAGTCTCCCCTTGCTATCTTTGCTCTGTTCAAATACAAATGAAATTGGACTGATTATTCTTATCTCAGCAGGTTTTAATTTGATTTTCTCTCTTCTGATAGTTCTTGTGTCTTACCTTCTTATTCTTGCATCCATTCTCAGGATGACCTCTGCTGAAGGCAGGCACAAGGCTTTTTCTACCTGTGGGTCTCACCTGACGGTGATCACAGTGTTCTATGGGGCTTTAATATTCATGTACGTGCAGCCAGAGTCTAACCACTCATTTGACACAGATAAAATGGCATCTATATTTTATACTCTCATTATCCCTATGCTAAATCCCTTGATCTACAGTTTGAGGAACAAAGATGTAAAACATGCCCTACAAAGTACGTGGAAAAGAATAAGCAATTCTTTCTCTTAAGGTTTCTGTACAATATGAATCCTATAATTTAGGTGATGGGCTTCACACTGTTCTCTGTGTGTCTCTAAAAGGAATAAAAATTATGGAAATGTTCAGCACATATTTAGAAATTGCCTTCCAAGGGCTGGTCATACTTCTATGTGCTATACATACATTAGCACACAAAGGGGGAAAATATCTGCCTTTCCTGAGGGGAAGAGATGAATTATAAATATAATTAGGTAAGTAACACCATGCCTTAGAATGAGTTAGGACACTCTAAGGACAAGTAAAGAGAGTTGAGTGAGACGGTACAGGGAGGGAGGAGGGAGGGAGGTTCAGGATGGGGAACACGTGTATACCTGTGGTGGATTCATGTTGATGTATGGCAAAACCAATACAATATTGTAAAGTAATTAACCTCCAATTAAAATAAATAAATTTATATTAAAAAATAAAATAAAATGATTCAAATGATTATTGTTATTCCCAACAATTGGAATAAATTTTCTAGTGTCTACATGTGCTTGTGCATGTACATGTGGTTTTATGTAAGCACACACTACTGTTTTTATTCACTATACTTCTCTAAGGCATGTATTAAAATTAAACATGGTGGTTTCTAGGAGGTTCAGTGTAGTACAATGATTTGAATTCATCATTCATCTGAATTAATTCAGAAGCTCCCTTATCACGTGGAAGAGTTTAGGATCCTGCTCTGTTCTCATCAGTGAAATTGCTTTTATATATGAGCTCTAGAAAGTCTTTAGACTCAGCACACTTAGCAATTCAGTAATTCACATCTTATTTATCAAAATCAGACCATTTCTCTGTAAATTCAAGTTCAGTCACTCAGTCATGTCCAACTCTTTGCTACCCCATGGGCTGCAGTATACCAGGCTTCCCTATCCCTCACCAACTCCAGGAGATTGTCAAACTTATGTCCATCATACCAGTGATGCCATCCACCAACCTCATGCTCTGACATCCCCTTCTCCTCCTGCCTTCAATCTTTCTAAGCAGAAGGGTCTTTTCCAATGAGTCAGTTCTTCGCATCAGGTAGCCAAAGTATTCTTGTCTTTAACAATATTCTATACTTGAAAGTTGCTAAGAGAGTGGGCCTTAAATATTCTCACCTCAGAAAAAAGGAATGATACTCATGTAACATGAAAATGTTTAGTTCAGTTCAGTCACTCAGTCGTGTCTGACTCTTTGCGACCCCATGAATTGCAGCATGCCTGGCCTCCCTGTTAGCTAGTGCTAAATTCTAGCCATATTGAACTATACAAATGCATCAGATCAACATGTTGTAGACTTTAAATTTTCACCATATTAACTGTCAATTTTGTCACATAAAGCTGGAGGGAAAAAAGTTAAATTTCTTGAGATTCTCCCATGGAAGTTTTGAGTTATATTTTTTATATTTTATTGGGACTTGATTCCTAATTGCTTTTTGATCAAACAAGATAGTTACACTTCCTTATCTGTCTGAAAAACAAAAATATTTCTTTAAAATTTGTATTCTAATTATTTTTGTACTTTTGTGTAAGAGGTCTACTCTATGCTGAACTAGNGAGGCCTGGCGTGCTGCGATTCATGGGGTCGCAAAGAGTCAGACACTACTGAGCGACTGAACTGAACTGAAATGAACCTTCTTCAGTATTGGTTCATAAGAGTGTGTAAAAAATAGTTTACTACATATGCATGCATATATGTGTACTGTATTGTATATTTTATTGTAAAATATTTTATTATATTCTATAATTTTTATTCTATTGTTTGATTGCCATGGTTTGATCATCTCTTTGCAGCAAACAAAATACAAAATTCCATGACTTGGTCAATATTTCTAAGAAAAATGTAATAAGATATGTAAAAATTTGTTTATATGTGTTATGCATACAAATATCTTCCCTGATGTCTCAGATGGTAAAGCATCTGCCTGCAACATGGGATACCTAGGTTCAATCCCTAGGTTGGGAAGATCTACTGGAGAAGAAAATAGCAACCCACTCTAGTACTCTTGCCTGGAAAATTCCATGGACTGAGGAGTTTGGTGGGTTACAGTTCATGGGGTCGCAAAACGACCGAGCAACTTCACTTTCACTTTCATCCTCTTCAAAACTGTCACTTTTTTGCTTAATTTTGTATTTTTAGCATTTATGAAATTTTATTTACATCATAGAGAGACTGCACTGTTCTTTGTTCACTATTCTTAAAAACTCAAAAACATTTTCACTAATTCAAGAAAAAGGCAAGCAGGACTCTTCTTTCCCATGATATTGACATTTTAATGGAGGTGGCATTCAATATGGCAAAGAAAAAAATAAACAGTCCAGATTGGAAAGAAGGAATTTAAACTGTATTTATTAGTACATGATGAGATTGTACAGGTAGAAATCTAAGCTATTAAAAAAAAGCATTGAATTAAAAGGTGAATTTAAGATGGTCATGGAAAGATCAGTGCACACAATAATTTTTATTTCTATATACTACAAATGAAAAATTAGAAATTAAATTGTTAAATGTTGTTGTTACTGTTCAGTCGACAAGTCGTGTTTGAATCTTTGCGACTCTATGTACTGCAGGACGACAGGCCATTCTTTCCTTATCATCTCCTGGAGTTTGCCAAGCTCATGTCCATTGAATTGGTGATTCCATCCAACCATCTTATTCTCTGTCACCCTCTTTTCCTTCTAACTTCCATTTCTTCCCAGGATCAGGGTCTTTTCCAATGAGTCGGTTCTTCACATCAACTGGCCAGAATTTTGGAGCTTCATTTTCAGCATCAGTCCTTCCAATGAATATTCAGGGTTGATTTCCTTTAGGATTGCCTGATTTGATCTCCTTGCAGTCCAAGGGACTCTCAAGAGTCTTTTCTAACACCACGGTGCAAAGGCATCAATTCTTAGGCTGTCTGCCTTCTTTATGGTCCAACTCTCACATGACTCCATACATGACTACTCCATACATGACTACTGGAAAGATCATAGCCTGTTAAATTGTTAAACACCTGTTATAAATTCATCACAATTATGAAATACTTAAAGATATATACAAAATATGCAAGCCTGTATGGTAAAAATTAGAAAATATTCCTGAAAGATATTAATGGACACTAAACAAATGAGATCTTACCATATTTATTTACTGATTTATTCAATATTAGGTAAATACCACAATTTCTCACATCAAATACAATGAAAATTTAAACAGAAATTCTTTTTTGATCGGAATTGAGGAGCTAAAACTAAAATACATAAATGAGCTAAAATCAAACTATATGGAGTAAAAATCTAGAATAGCTGAACTAACTTTAAAAAAAGGAATAAGCATATTATGAACATTAAGACATGGAGTAATGATATCCAGTCTTATTCCAAAGCTACAATTATTATTTTTTTAATTCTGCTCCCGATATAAAAATTGGCAATATATATCAATGAAAAGATATTGATAGATCAGAAACAGGCTTGTGTATATGAACAATAAATTTTCCACAAGCAAAAGAGAGAAAAAAAAAGAAAAAATCCATTTTGTGGAGAAAGGATAGACTTCTCAACCTCTCCTTTCATCTTGTTTATGGCCTGAGACCTTGTAACCAAGGGGACGGTCCCTCCTGTTTCTGCTGGCTGAAGATGCTAGTTGTCAGGTTTGCGTCAAGGCAAGCTAGCTGGCTGGGGCCAGAGTCATGAAGTGACAGGCAGCATCCCCTTGTCCAATCACACCAGTTCTCAGGGGAGTTAGTCTTAAGAACGAGCTTCAGTCCATAAGGGAAAATTTTCACTTTTATCTTCATTGCTGAAAAATATCCAGTTCTGGAAAAATCCAATCCCAGTATTGCCTACTTGTCACAGCTTTGTAGTTCTGTGGCTGGAGGCACACAAAAGACTTTACTTTCTTAGGCTATCTTTGGAAGGAACTCTGGAGCTTGAGGAAGGAAGCTGCATATTTTGCCCTTCTTTTAGAATGTCTCTTGCTTCCACAGACAAGTCATGTC
The DNA here is from genome assembly GCA_006410875.1 of Neotragus pygmaeus. Taxonomy (NCBI): domain Eukaryota; kingdom Metazoa; phylum Chordata; class Mammalia; order Artiodactyla; family Bovidae; genus Neotragus; species Neotragus pygmaeus. The sequence goes on along the minus strand of SJYV01050589.1, from coordinate 242,966 downwards.
ATCATTGTTTAGCCAGTAAGTGTGTCCAACTCTTTCCTAACTCCATGGACTATAGCCTGCCTGGCTCCTTATATTAACAGGATTTCCCAGGGAAGAATACTGGAGTGGGTTGCCATTTCTTTCTCCGGGATATCTTCCTGAATCAGGAAATATTCCTGACCCAGGGATTGAACCTGAGTCTTTTGCACTAGCAGGTGGGTTCTTTACCACTGAATCACCAGGGAAGTCTATAGATGATGACATACAAAGGCTTATTGTTAATAGTTTTGAGTTAATAAAAAGGCTTGGGCCTTCCCAGGTGCCTCAGTGGTGAAGAATCCTCCTGCCAATTCATGAGACCTGAGTTCGATCTCTGGGTCCAGAAGATTCCCCTGGAGTAGAAAATGGCAACCTAATCCAGTATTCTTGCCTGGAAAATCTAATGGACAGAGGAGTCTGACAGACTACAGTCCATGAGGTTGCAAAGAGTGGGAAACCACTTAGTGACTAAACAAATGGGTGAATAAACAAGGTATGATTCTTAAGTACTCAACGAGTGTAATCACTTATATGCTGAATTGGATATATATTTTTAAAACATGAGTTTGAATACTCCAACTTTGTCTTTAGGTGTTACTTTAACATTGCATTTGACCTGCAATGAGCTTTCAGGACAAAATTGATTGCTGAGATAAAGCAGTGAAGGTTCAAACAAATCACATACCTCATTGGATGACATTCAAATTTAGAGTCAACGTTCTAAAAAATCCTATCCTAGACATTTAAACCAAAACATGAGTAGTTGGAACATCATCAGATTACCAGATTATTGTTAAATTAAAGAAAAGAAGACATCTCAAATTAATGAATTCAGATCTTTCTATGAATGGAAATGTGCAAGAGTCTGGGCTCATTGAAATTATTGCTTTTATATTCCCAGAAAAGTGAAGGTGAAACTGTTAATTGCTTCAGTACTGTCTGAGTGTAGGGAAAAAAAAAAGAAAACAAAAAACTAAAAATTTATAGACATTTCAAAGAAAGAAATGAAAACAACCTTATTTGTAAAAGATATGCTTTCCAATAAAAAAATTTCCACCAAACTGAGGAAGATAAAACAATCTGGAAAACATGAGTTCACAAAGGAGAAAAGATAACTTATCAACAAAAATTATATAAATATATTTATCTCTATATATAGGTATTAATAAAACAAGACCATTTACAGTCACTTCATATCTAATGAAAATGTACATAAAAACTAACAAAGCCTGCACAGGATCTGTATGTTGAAAAGTACAAATCCCAATTTTAAAAATCAAAGGTGATTTGAATAATTTAGTAGATATATTTACCTCAGATCAGTATACATAAGATAAAATTCTTCCCAAATTGATCCATAGATATAATGCAAACCTAAATAAAATTTCAGCAAGATTTAGTGCAGAAGTGATTTTATACTGAATTTTATTGAAAGGTTAAGGACAGAACATAAATGAAAACACATTTTAAAATTTAGTATAACTAGGAAAAAACACTCCTTCATGTTAGGATTAATTATATAACCATATAATCAAGATTTTGTATTGGTAGAAACACAAACATATAAATTAATGGAACAGAATAGCAATACAGAAATAGATTTTTATAAATAGTTCAACTATTTTTTCATAAAGTTGCAAAAGTAATTCAAAAGAAGGGGTGTAGCCCTTTAAAATCATTGTGCTGAGCTAATTAAGGATATAGAGGAAAAAATAAGCAAGCAAATAAATAATGTTGACCTAATACAACAATTAACTGAAAATGAAGAACAACTTAACTGTAAAAATGCTAAACTATGAAACATTCAGGGCTTCCCTGGTGACTCAGTGGTAAAGAAACTGCCTGTGGTGCAGGAGACACCAGGTTGGGAAGATTCCCTGGAGAAGGAAATGGCAATCCACTCAGTATTCTTGCCTGGAGAATTCCAGGGACAGAGGAGACTGGCAGGTTACAGTCCATGTGTTCACAATAGAGTCGGACATGACTTAGCAACTAAACAACAGCCAGAAATAAAATAGTCAGATAAAACAATAGGGGAAGATCCATATCTCGGATCTAGGCCTGGTGAAGACTTCATCGCATGCGTATATGCTCAGCCCCTCAGCTGTGTCCAACTCTTTGAGAACCCCATGGATTGTAGCCCACCAGTTTCTTGCATCCATGAGATTTTCCAGGCAAGAATTCTGGAGTGGGTTTATCATTTCCTTCTCCGGGGGATCTTTCTGACCCAGCAATAGAACCTGCGTCTACTGCTAGGTAAGCAGATTCTTTACCACTGAGCCACCTAAGAAGCCCATCTTTAATTCCCTATTTTTCAATAATTAAATAGGACAATGTTTAAACATTTCTATACCATCATTATTTGAGAAGACCGCTGTGGACTTGCAGACTTAATGGGCCTGCCCTAGAGATAGGTTTAATTAAGAGACGTGCATAGTACAAAAGGTAAGTTAGCCAAGAATTAAAAAAAAAAAAATAAGAAAGAAAGAATTGCCCTAGAAAACTGGAAAGATAATCTCCAGATATTTCGTTGTGGTCTTAGGGCTTAGGGATGATCAGCGCATTCCTTGACATCTCCTCAGGGAGAGTATCAAAAGGTGAAAGAGAACCATAAATTGTTCCACTTAGGCATGTAAGAGCCACAGGAAGGAGGCATGACAGAGACATCATTACAGGTAAAATGATGGGGTATTTCATGTGATGTCTTGTTGCCGATATGCTGACAGCATTTCAGTGACAGGTTCCAAGTCTCACATTAATTCACTGGCAGCGCCCGAGAGAAACGAGACCATTTCTGGTTCCGTTCTGTCAGGAATAGGACTCCTCCTGTCGTTTCATATTAATTTTTTGAAAATATTCACATATTTACAGACTAAACCCTGAAAAGCATTTCTGAAACATCATTGTGATAGCCATTTGTATAAATAATGATATCTCTAGTGGAAGGCAAAACTAAGAGTAAATAAAGCAAAATTAAAGATGCATGCGGGCTTCCGTGATGGACCACCTGGTAAAGGATCTGCCTGCAATAACCCAGGTTCCTTCCCTGGGTCAGGCAGACCCCCTGGAGAGAGAAATGGCAACCCATGGCAGCTGTTTTTTGCCGGAGAAACCCCTTGGACAGATGAACCTGGCGGGCTACAGTCCAGGGGTTACAAGAGTCAGACATGCTTTAGCAACTGAAACACCACGACTGCCAAAAATACGTGACTATTTAGAAACTGGCAGAATTAAGAAGCCTCATGTGTTCAGTCTCCTACTAGGATGGTCTTCTAAATTCTTAGCCATTTAGTGCTCTGGGCATTTTTTTGTGACTGTTTCAATATAATTTAATGTTTAATGATTATGTACATCAGTATACAAACGTGATTATTTCTGGACCCCTTGATGAGACAGAAGAGCATGTCCACCTTACAATGAGATGTGGAAATTGCTATTTGGTTATTAGCAGGCTTTTAAGTACCTAGTTTTATGGCAATGGTGCAATTTTCAGCATGTCATTCAATTTCAAGTGGAATGTGATCGCGCAAATTAGATAAAATATCTCACAAGGCACAGCTTAAAAAAATTGACAATCAGAATTTTTAAAAAATGTTAAACTATGAGATAGCTATTTGGGTATATCCATAGAATGATAAAGCTTGTGACAAAACAACCAAAAACACTTTTATCATTTCTGACCTTTACAGGAAAATTTGGAATTTACAAAGTCTTATTTTTTTTTAGCTTTTCATAATTGCAAAACAAAGACAAGAAAACGAGATTTATACTACTTATTGCATTTACTGAAGATATTTCTCTACAATAACTTTTGACTGATATACATTTCATGTTTCTAATAATAGGAAATTGCATCAAGTCCAGGTAGACTATCAGAAGGTCTTAAAATTGTAAACAATATTTTAAGTAAGAAAAGTGCTAATTTCATGTAAATATTTTTATATTTAATGTTATACATTTTTAAAATTAACTTTCTTACAGAGCACTCAGAAATTACTGCTGCTGCTGCTGCTGCTAAGTCGCTTCAGTCGTATCCGACTCTGTGCGACCCCATAGATGGCAGCCCATGAGGCTCCCCCATCCCTGGGATTCTCCAGGCAAGAACACTGGAGTGGGTTGCCATTTTCTTCTCCAATGTATGAAGGTGAAAAGTGAAAGTGAAGTCGCTCAGTCGAGTCCAACTCCTAGCAACCCCATGGACTGTGGCCCACCAGGCTCCTCCGTCCATGGGATTTTCCAGGCAAGAGTGCTGGAGTGGGGTGCCATTGCCTTCTCCTCAGAAGCTGCAGTCACTGAAAATTTATTGTAACCAATGTTATTGATATTTTTTAAAGGAGGTGTTTATGCTGACAATATTTTAAACCTAATAATCCTTTTACAGTGATCTGCCATTTACCTCTTACTCTTGTGAATTAGTTGCTTAGATATGTCTGAGTCTTTGAGACCCCACGGACTGTGGCACCCTGGCTCTTCTGTCCATGAAATTCTCCAGGAAAGAAGGCTGGAGTGTGTAGCCGTTCCCTTCTCCAAGGTATCTTCCCAACCCAGGGATTGAATTCAGGTCTCCTGCATTGCAGACGGATTCTTTACCGCCTGAACCACCAGGGAAACCCATCTCTTATTCTGGTATATTCGCACTATGTTTATTATTCTTATATTCAGATACACTTTTATTTGATTGTATAAAATTTTGATTTGTGTTTTGTATTACATTATCATTTGGTGGAGTTTTGTGGCCTTAAAATACAAAAAAAGTTAAGTAACACCCCTAATCCGTGTATATTATTTTATTCACATCTACAGTGTTATTGTGTGGGGCTTCCCTGGTGGCTCAGTGGTAAAGAATCCACCTGTCAATGTGGATTGATTCCTGGGTCAGGAAATGGCAAACCCATTCCACTAATCTTGTCTGGGAATTCCCATGGACAGAGGAGCCTGGCAGAATACAGTCCATGGGATCACAAAGAGTCAGAAAGGAATTAGTGACTGAACAACAGCATAGCATTGTGTAACATAGTAACCTTACACATTTTTTAATTATAAAGTAAGAAAAATTAAAACAAAACAAAACAAACAAAAAAAAAGCACAGCATCTTCTTTCCCAAAAGGAGTTTTTAATGAATCTTCATTACGTGGAAAAAAATGCCAANAGCATAGCATTGTGTAACATAGTAACCTTACACATTTTTTAATTATAAAGTAAGAAAAATTAAAACAAAACAAAACAAACAAAAAAAAAGCACAGCATCTTCTTTCCCAAAAGGAGTTTTTAATGAATCTTCATTACGTGGAAAAAAATGCCAATGACTACTCTTTCTTTCAGTTTGCTTAGATCTCCTCACATTCTCCTAGGTTGATGCATGACAACATATATTTGAACTGGTACATACAAATTAATATATGCCAATTGTAGTGAAAATGCTCCTAGGGAAAAATTGTATTTTAGGAAAATTTGCATCGTAATGAAACTTTCATTTTTGGTAACATAGTAAATAAAACTAGAACATAAAGAATCCACTTTATGGACTTCAGAGGTCCAATTTTAGTCCTGCAGGAGGGAATAGTGAAGGGCTTGGAGTAAGTTAAATATGCTCCATTCTACTTGACCTAATCCTAACCTGTTGATCATTATATCATAGCTTTGACAAATAAGATAATGTCACAGTGCCGAAGAACTGATGCAAAAATGTATAAAGAAACTCTCTTTGAGCTAAGTTATTGTCACCATGTAATATATATATATATATTCTGAATTCCAGGTAAGCCTAAACATATTGAAACCTTTAATCTTCATTTTTCTTTCCCAACCACTCTGTAAAGAAATATTGGTTTTGCATAAGAAAATAAATATTTTCTGGTAAATTATTTGCCCAAAGTAAAAATTTGTATATAACATAAAAGAAATATAGCAGAGATTATATCTATATACTGAAAAAGGAAATGGTAACCCACTCCAATACACTTGCCTGGAGAATCCCATGGATGGAGGAGCTTAGTAGGTTCCAGTGTGTTCTATACATTTTTGGAATTTATGGCTTTATATTTTTATCATAATTCTCATATAATTGAATAATATAATTTTATATGTATTAAGTGATATGATTAAGTGATATTGTCTAATATAATTTATAAATATCATAATGTGATTGCAATTACATAAGTGACTAGTAGAAAACTTTAAATATGTATCATATAAGTTTATATATGTATAAATTTATATATGAATCACACTTTTAATTTTTATTTCATTTCTAACATACTTCTATGGCATACATTTCTGTATCTTGATCTATGTACCTATAGGTATCCACACCTATATGCGTATCTATATATTTATATGGGGCTTCCCAGGTGGCCCTAGTGGTAAAGAATCTGCCTGCCAAGGCAGGAGACATAAGAGACACAGGTTCAATCCCTGGGTCAGGAAGAATCCCTGGAGAGGGCATGGCAATCCACTTCTGTATTCTTGTCTGGAGAATCCCATGGACAGAATATTTTTCTATCTCTGTATTTATGTCTAGGTATGCCATCTATACCATTCTTGTTTTGCAGCCTTAGCACTACTGAGATTTTGGACTGATAAGAGGTCTTATGAGATGTTTAGAAACATTACTGTGCATGGAGCATTATATGCAAGTACAACTCACCTCCCAGTTGCAACAACAAATATGTCTTTCAGATGTTGACAGTTGTTATTTGCTTAGTAAAATAACTCCTATTTGAGAACTAATTAATATCTCAGACTCTGTCTCTATCTTTATTTATGCATATTATTATATATATAGGGTATGGGATTAAAAAAATCTTGTTTCGGGAAGTTAGGATGTATTTTATTTATACAAGCTTCACATATGAAAAATTTGCCAGGTGATAATACATGAAATTTGCTTACTCTGCTTGATGTCTCCACCCAGAATACATATCCTGATAAAGCTGCATGAAAACACAAAATCTAACTGTGCCAAATGAATTCATCCTCATGGGAATCACAGACCGCCCTGAGCTGCAGGCTCCACTGTTTGGGCTCTTCCTCATCATCTATGTGACCTCCGCGGTGGGCAACTTGGGCATGGTCATCCTCACTAAGGTGGACTCCAGGCTACAGACACCCATGTACTTCTTTCTCAGGCACCTGGCTCTTACTGATCTTGGCTATTCAACAGCTGTAGGACCCAAAATGTTGGCAAATTTTATTGTGAGTCAAAATTCAATCTCCTATTATATGTGTGCCACACAGTTGGCTTTCTTCATCATGTTCATTATAAGTGAATTTTTTATTCTGGCAGCAATGTCCTATGACCGCTATGTGGCCATCTGTCAACCCCTGCTTTACACAGTCATCATGTCACAAAGGGTGTGTCAGATACTGGTGGCAATCCCCTACCTCTATAGCACGTTCGTGTCTCTTATAATCACTGTAAAGATTTTTACTTTATCCTTCTGTGGCTACAATGTCATCAAACATTTCTACTGTGACTGTCTCCCCTTGATATCTTTGCTCTGTTCAAATACGCAAGAAATTGAACTGATCATTCTGATCTTCGCAGGTGTTAATGTGATCTTCTCCCTTCCAATAATTCTTATGTCTTATCTGCTCATCCTCGTAGCCATTCTCAGGATGAACTCTGCTGAAGGCAGGTACAAGGCTTTTTCTACCTGTGGATCCCACCTGACAGTGGTCACAGTGTTCTTTGGGGCTTTGATATTTATGTATGCACAACCAGAGTCCAGACACTCCTTTGACACTGATAAAACGGCATCTATATTTTACACCCTTGTTATCCCCATGTTAAATCCCTTGATCTACAGTTTGAAGAACAAAGATGTAAAATATGCACTACAAAACGTGTGGAATAAGCTTTGTAACATTTCCTCTTAAAGCTTACATACAATACGATTCCTATCATTTAGATTCTGGTCTTCAAACATTTCTCTATGTGTCTTGAAAAGGAAGAGTGAAAACAAATAAGTTCAATATGCTTTTAGAAATTGCCTTTTATGTGCCAGTAACACTTTTATATGCTGTACCTACACTAGCACACAAAGTAAGGAAAACATCTGCCTTCTTTGAGTAAGAGAGATTAATCATAAATATAATTAAGTAAATGTTATTATACAGGAGAATTGATTAGGAAACAACAGAGTATTTAAGTAGATAAGGAGAGTGGGTATGCTGTATGTGAGAAAGGAAGAATCATTTCAGTCGCTCAGTCATATCCAACTCTTTGCAACCCCATGAACCACAGCACACCAGGCCTCCCTGTCTATCATCAACTCCTGGAGTCTACCCAAACCCATGTTCATTGAGTCGGTGATGTCATTCAACCATTTCATCTTCTTTCGTCTCCTTCTCCTCCTGCCCTCAATCTTTCCCAGCATCAGGATCTTTTCCAATGAGAAAGGAAGAATAGTAGATATAAAAGGTGAGTTTAAATGTTTATTGCTTTTCTCATCTACTAGAATAAACTTCCCCATGACTGTGTGTGTGTTTGGGCATGTGCATATGTTTTGGTGTAAGAACATCTATCTGTTTCTAAGGCATGTGAAAATTAAACTTTCCTGGAAAAGGGCATGGCAACCCACTCCAGTATTCTTGCCAGAAAATTCCACGGACAGAGGAGATTGGTGGGCTACACTCCATGGGGTCACAAAGAGTCAGACATGACTGAGAAGACAACACAAACACTGACCTTATTGTGATGTCAAGGAGGCTCAGTGCAGTGTCATGATTTGACCTCAGCAATTATCTGAACTTTCCCAGATGTTTCCATACTGCATGGAGGAGGTTAGTGTCCTGCTCTGTTCTCATCAGTGAAGTTACTTTCATACATTTTGCAATTCAGTAACCTACAAAATCAGCACAAGATTTTATTTCAATTAGTTCATTTTCTGTACCAGTGGACATTCCAATTAAGATCAATTTTCTTGATTATAGTTAGCAATCTTTACTGTATATCTGAAGGTTACTCATAGAAGGCTCAGTTGTGTCCGACTTTTTGCGACCCCACGGACTTGTAGCCTACCAGGCTCCTCTGTCTATGCGATTTTCCAGGCAATAGTACTGGAGTGGATTGCCATTTCCTTCTCCAGGGGATCTTTCTGACCCAGGGATCGAACCCGGGTCTCCCACATTGTAGACAGACTCTTAACCATCTGAGCCACCAGGGAAGTCCCAATCTGAAGGTTAAGAGAGCAATATTTAAATGCTTTCATCACAAAAGGAAAGGCAATATGATGGAGGTATTGTTGGTGGTGTTCAATTGCTGTCATGTTCAAGTCTTTGCAACCCCATAAATCGCAGCACTCTAGGCTTCTCTGTCCACCACTATATCCCATCTTTAGTTGATGTTTACTTGGTAAGTCATGTCCGACTATTTGTAACCCCTCATGTCCGACTATTTGTAACCCCATGGACTATAGCCAGCCAGGCTCCACGCCATGGGATTTCCCAGGCAAGAATACTGAAGTGGGTTGCCACTTCCTTCTCCAGGAGATATTCCTCACCCAGGGATTGAACCTGCATCTCCTGCTTTGGCAGGCAGATTCTTTACCACTGAGCCCCCAGAGAACCCCAGAGTTTGCTCAAATTCATGTCCATTGAGTCAGTGGTGCTATCTAATTATCTTATCCTCTGCCACTCCCTTCTCCTTCTACTGATGGAGGTATTACCTCATGCTAAGTTGTAATCATGCTGCAGTGTGTAAAAGTATCAAATAACACATTGTACACCACAAAATTACACAATGTCGTAAGTCAATTATATCTCAGTGATGCAGAAAAAATAAATCTCTTGAGGTCTCCCATGGACACTTTCAATTTTGTATTTATAATTTTTGGAGATTTTGATTCCTAACTACTTCTTTTTGTTTAATGTTGTTGTTCAGTTGATAAGTCATGTCTGACTCTTTGAGACCTAATGGACTACTGCATGCCAAGCTTCCCTGTGCTTTGCCTTCCCTCTGAATTTGAGCAGACTCATATCCTTTGAGTCATTGACGTTAACTAACCACCTCATTCTCTGCCACCCCTTTCTCCTCTTGCCTTCAATCTTTCCCAGCATCAGGATCTTTTGCAATGAGATTACTCTTCTCATTAGGGGGCCAAGGTAGTGGAGCTTCAGCTTCAGCATCAGTCCTTCCAATGAATGTTCAGGGTTGATTTCCTTTAGGATTGACTGGTTTGATTTCCTTGCAGTCCAAGGGACTCTCAAGAGTCTTCTCCAGTACCACAGTATGAAAGCATCAATTCTTCAGCACTCAGCCTTCCTATGGTACATCTCTTACATCTGTACGTGACTACTGGAAAATCTATAGCTTTGACTATAAGGACCTTTGTTTCATGAGGTTGTTATATTTCTGACCTCTGTGAAGATCAATAATATTTCTTGTTTAATATCTTTGCATCTTTACATAAGTGGTCTATTCTATACTGAATTAGGCTTGCTGTCTCTTTCATGGGGTAACTTTCCTCAATATTGGTTCATAAAAGCTTATGATATATTTTTATTAAGATCAATTTGATTATTCTTCTTATAAGAAGCAAAAGAAGGTAATTTCATGATTTGTTCTATAGTATGTTTCTAGTGAAAGTGTAGTAAGATAAGTACCACTATATAAATATTATGTCTTGTGAACTCCCCTAATCTTTCTAAATTTCCACTTTCTTTGGTTATATTTAGTATTTTTAACACTCATGAAACTTTCTTTGCATCATAGTTTAAACACTTTTTTCACCATCATGGATTAAATTCTTTATGTAGTCAATCAAATTCAAATTAAATAATTTATTGGAATAAAGAATAATTATAGGTATTCTTTCAAATGAGGTGAAATGTAAAGAATTAATAAGTTGATTTTTTTAATTACTAAGAAAAATATGTACTGAATATAAACATTCTGAATATAAATGCAGAAAAAAATTGGTTTTTGGAAAATGTGTGTTGGAAAAAGGTACAGTAAAATGATGATTACATATTGATAGCTTCTAAGAACATGAAAATGTTTAAATTAATATTTTTGGATATGTACTTTTCTAAAATGTCTTCAGTGAATATGTGTGACTTTTATAACAGAAAAAAGTAGAAAAATCTAATATCTGGATTTGAAAAAATAAACTGTGACTATATATATATCCCAATATACTATTTCTTTTTTTGGTATGATTTTAATTTCATCTGTGTTTCTCTATTTATTGACTTTTAAAATTTAGTTTTAATTATTCAAGTAATAACACAGAAATATTCACTGTAATAAAATATTCAAAGAACACACAAGTATAAGGTACAAAGTTAGAGTCCACTCATTGCATTTGCCTCAAGCATCCCAGTGCTGATGCTCATTAGTTAGGGGTTTTGTGCCTTCCCAGAACACTTTCTAGGGGTTCAGGAACTCCCTTCCGCCCCCTCGGTATCATTTTAGTTTGCTGGTCACAGACTGGCTGCTCTCATCCATCTTCCCTGGGCCCTTCTGGACGCTGTGCTGTGCTGAATGTGGGCTCCTGGAGACCCCCTCAGGGCTCCTGAATCTGTCAAGGGAGCAAGATCTCCCTGGGGGTTCCTCTGACCCCTCTCCTCCACGCTGGTGACCTGAGAGCATCTAATGTCGGGCCCTTTTCTTCTCTCCTCCTCCCGCTCTTCTTCTGTTAGTCAGACACATGTCTACTTCCTCTTTAGGCAAGTATTAACTCCTGAGCTTGTCTTGCCTTTGGATTTTGAAAATTGCTCAGTGGTTCATATGGGAATCTATACGTGTTGTGTGTGTGCTCAGTCATGTCCGACTCTGTGACCCCATGGACTATAGCCCATCAGGCTCTTCTGTCCATAGACTTTTCCAGGCAAGAACACTGGCGTGGGTTGCCATTTCCTGCCTCAGAGGGTCTTCCCGACTCAGGGATGGAACCTGTGTCTCTGGCGTCTCCTGCACTGGCAGGTGGATTGTTTACCTCTGCACCACCTGGGAAGCTTAAGGGAATCTTTAGGATAATGGAATTCATTCTCAAGAAATCTTAGCTTTCAAGAATCTCTTTCTCTTGTCCCTGCTCGTCTTATCCATCCCTTCTTCCAGTTTCCCTTCTCCCCTTACTCCCTCCCTCCTTCCTTTTTTCCTCTCTGTCTGATACAGAAGAAAACATCTTTTTTTATAAGTCCTCTCCTAAAGCTGACTCCTTTCATTTTGTATTTCTGCTCAGATAATCCTTAGCCTCCAGCTAAATTGGGAGAAATTCAAATATAAGGAGAAAGGAAAATAAGACAAAAAGAACACAATGATATAGTTCAAAAATTCTTATTAAAGTATGAAGTTTAAAAGGTTATACTGTTTTATCCATCTCATTAGAACTGATTCAAATGTATTCTTTTTAATGGCTGAGTAATACTCCATTGTGTATATGTACCACAGCTTGCTAACCCATTCATCTGCTGATGGACATCTAGGTTGTTTCCATGTCCTGGCTAATATAAACAGTGCTGCAATGAACATTGGGGTACATGTGTCTCTTTCAATTCTGGTTTCCTCGGTGTGTATGCCCAGCAGTTCTATTTGCAATTTTTTAAGGAATCTCCACACTGTTTTCCATAGTGGCTGTACTAGTTTGCATTCCCACCAANCAGGTGGCCAAAATATTGAAGTTTTAGCTTTGGCATCAGTCCTTCCAATGAATATTCAAGATTGATTTCCTTTAAGATTGGCTGGTTTTATCTTATTGCAGTCCAAGGGGCTTTCAAGAGTCTTTTCTAAGGTCGCAGTTTGAAAGCATCAATTCTTCAGTGCTCAGTTTTCTTTAAAGGACAACTCTCACATCCATACATGACTACTGGAAAAATCATGGCTATAACTAGATGTACATTGTTGGCTCTAGGTTGGCTACAGCTTTTCTTCCAAGAAGCAAGTGTCTTTTAATTTCTTGGCTGCAGTCATCATCTGCAGTGATTTTAGAGCCCCCCAAAATAAAGTTTTGCACTGTTTCCATTGTTTCTCCATTCATTTGCCATGAATGATGGGACCGGATGCCATGATCTTAGTTTTCTGAATGTTGAGTTTTAAGTAAGCTTTTTCTCTCTCCTCTTTCATTTTCATCATGAGGCTCTTTAGTTCCTCTAAACTCTCTGCTATAAGGGTGGTGTCATCTCTGTATCTGAGGTTATTGATATTTGTCCTGGCAATCTTGATTCCAGCTTGTACTTCTTCCAGCCCAGCATTTTCCATGATGTACTCTGCATATAAGTTAAATAAGCAGGATGATATACTCCTTTCCTGATTTAGAATCAGTCTGTTGTTCCATGTCCAGTTCTAATTGTTCCTTCTTGACCTGCATCCAGATTTCACACGAGGCAGGTCGGGTGGTCTGGTATTCCCATCTTGATAATTTTCCACAGTTTGTTCTGATCTATCCAGTCAAAGGCTTTGGTGAATCAATAAAGCAGAAATAGATGTTCTTCTGGAATTCTTTTGCTTTTTCTATTATCCAGTAAATGTTGACAACTTGATCTCTGGCTCCTCCGCCTTTGCTAAATCTGGCTTAGCAAAGGTTTAGCAAATTCACGATTCCCATACTGTTGAAGCTTGGCTTGAAGGATTTTGAACATTACTTTATTACTTTGTGAGATGAATGCAATTGTGTGATAATTTGAACATTCTTTGGCAATGCGTTTCTTTGGGAATGGGACCTTTTCCAGTCCCGTGGCCACTGCTGAGTTTTCCAAATTTGCTGGCATATTGAGTTCAGCACTTTCACAGCATCATCTTTTAGAATTTGAAATAGCTCAACTGGAATTCCATCACCTCCATTAGCTTTGTTCGTAGTGATGCTTCCTGAGGCACACTTGACTTCACATTCCAGGATGTCTGGCTCTAGGTGAGTGATCACACCAATGTGGCTATCTGGATCATGAAGATCTTTTTTTTTTTTTGTACAGGTTTTCTGTGTATTCTTGCCACCTCTTCTTAATATCTTTTGCTTTTATTAGGTCCATACTACTTTTGTCCTTCATTGTGCCCATCTTTGCATGAAATGTTCCCTTGGTATCTCTCAGATCCAAAGTGAAAGTGAAATTTGCTCAGTTGTGTCTGACTCTTTGTGACATGAAATTCTCCAGGCCACAATATTGGAATGGGTAGCTTTTCCCTAGGCTAAGGGATCTTCCCAACTCAGGGATGGAAACCAGGTCTCTGTGGGTTCTTTACCAGCTGAGCCACAACGGAAACCCAAGCATACTGGAGTGGGTGGAATGGGTAGCTTATCACTTCTCTAGCAGATCTTCCCGACCCAGGAATTGAACTGGAGTCTCCTGCTTTGCAGGCCGATTCTTTACCAACTGAACTATCATGGAAGCCCCAGTAAATGTACAATTTCTTTCCAGATCCCTTGAAGAGGCAAAATGGAGTTTCTAACACAGATTGAAATGTGGAAAGAATTAATTAGACAGATTTTTAAGTACCCAGGTTTATGGTTTTATTATTTAATTGCACAATATAATCTGTTACATAATTGGCATATGCATTAAGCCATATTAGCAAACATCATTTATACATGCCCCTATGTGATTGCAGTTATGTAAATGACTAATAGAAATCTTAGAAGAATAGCACAAAAATAGTTACACATGTAACCCAAAATTTTTGTTTTAGCTTTCTTTCTTTGCATATCTAAGTTTATATATCTGTATCTATATCTATTCAACTATGTATGTACCTATTTATCTATCTAACCATCCTGGTTTTTCAGTCTTATAACTCTTCAGATATTGTGTTGATAAAGGGTATTATAAGAGGTTGAGAGCACAATTGCCCTCTAACCATTGCTGGCAAGTAGCACCCAACTCCTAGTTGTGACAACCAACACGACTCCTAAACATTGACAAATGTTCTCTGATTAGTAAAATAATTTTCAGTTGAGAACTAATAAATGTTCCTGACTCTGTCCCTACCCTTCTATGTATTATTATATGTAGAATATGGGATTATTTTTAAATATCCTATTTTGAGACATTAATATGCATTTTATTTAGACCAGCTTTCCATTTAAAAATCTTCCAGGTGATAATACATGAAATCTGCTTGCTATGCTCATATCTCTATCCAGAATAAGTTTCTGATAAATGTGGATGGACAAACACAATATAACGGTGCTGAGTGAATTCATCCTCATGGGAATCAGACCGCCCTGAGCTGCAGGCTCCATTGTTTGGGCTCTTCCTCATCATCTACATGATCTCAGTGGTGGGCAACTTGGGCATGGTCATCCTTACCGAGACAGACTTCAGGCTACAAATCCCATGTAATTTTTCCCCTGACACCTGGCTTTTACTGACCTTGGTTGCTCTAAAAATATAGGACTCAAATGCTAGGAAATTTTGTTTTGGATCAAAATACAATCTCTTATTACTCTTGTGCTATACAGCTAGCTTTCTTTATTGTGTTCATTATTAGCAAACATTTTATTCTGTCAACGATGTCCTGTGACTGCTATGTGGCCAGATGTAACCCTCTGCTCTACCCAGATATTATGTAACCAAGGGTAGGTAGGGTGTTGGTGACAATCCTGTACCTCTATAGTGCATTTGTGTCTCTTCTCATCACTGTAAAGACATTTAGTTTACCATTCTATGGTTATAATGTCATCAGACATTTCTACTGTGACAGTTTCCTTTAGCTATCTTTGCTCTGCTCAAATACACATGGAGTAGAAATAATTATACTAATTATAGCTGGTTTTGATTTGATTTCATCCCTTCTGTTAGTTCTTGTGTCTTACCTTCTTATTCTTGCATCCATTCTCAGGATGAGCTCTGCTGAAGGCAGGCACAAGCCTTGTTCTACCTGTGGGTCTCACCTGGTGGTGGTCACAGTGCTCTATGGAGCTTTAATATTCAGGTATATGCAGCCAGAGTCTAACCATTCATTTGACACAGATAAAATGGCATCTACATTTTACACTCTCATTATCCTTATCCTAAATCCCTTGATCTACAGTTTGAGGAACAAAGATGTAAAACATGCCCTACAAAGTACGTGGAAAAGACTATGCAATTCTCTCTGTTAAGGCTTCTGTATGTATGAATCCTATAATTTAGGTGATGGGCTTCATACTGCTCTCTGTATTTCTCTAAGAGGAATAAAAAGTATGAAAATGTTCAGCACATATTTAGAAAATGCCTTCTAAGGTGAAATTGAAGTCGCTCAGTCGTGTCCGACTCTTTGAGACCCTGTGGACTATAGCCCACCAGGCTCCTCCATCCATGGGATTCTCCAGGCAAGAATACTGGAGTGGGTTGCCATTTCCTTCTCTAGGGGATCTTCCCGACCCAGGGATCAAACCCAGGTCTCCTGCATTGTGGGCAGACCCTTTAACCTCTGAGCCACAGGGCTGGTCATACTTCTATGTGCTATATATACATTAGCACCCAAAGGGGGAAAATATCTGCCTTTCCTGAGGGGAAGTGATGAATTACAAATACAATTAAGTAAATTGCACCATGCCTTAGAATGAGTTAGGACATTGTAAGGGCAAGTAAAGAGAGTCGAGTGAGGAAGAATAGCATATATAAAAGGATTCAAAGGATTATTGTTATTCCCAACTATTAGAATAAATTTCCTGGTGTCTACATGTGTTTGTACATGTACATGTGGTCTTATGTAAGTGTATACTTCTGCTTTTTTATTCGCTATACTTTTCTAAGGCATATATTAAAATTAAACTTATGGTGGTTTCTAGGAGGCTCAGTGTAGTACAATGATTTGAATTCATCAGTCATCTCAACTGATAGAGATGTTCTCTTATCACGTGGAAGATTTTAGGATCCTGCTCCGTTCTCATCAGTGAAGTTGCTTTTATATATGAGCCCTAGAAAGTCTTTAGACTCAGCACACTTAGCAACTCAGTAACTCACAACATCTTATTCAGTTTCTCTATAAATTCAAGTTCAGTCACTCAGTCATGTCCGACTCTTTGCTGTCCCATAGGCTGCAGCACACCAGGCTTCCCTGTCCATCACACCAGTGATGCCATCCACTAACTGCGTGCTCTGCTGTCCCCTTCTCCTCCTGCCTTCAATCTTTCCCAGCAGGAGGGTCTTTCCCAAAGGATCCGTTCTTTGCATCAGGTGGCCAAAGTATTCTCTGTACCAGATGCATTTTTAAATTGTCTTTAACAATATTTTATGCTTGAAAGTTGCTAAAAGAGTGGGCCTTAAATATTCTCACCTCACAAAAAGGAATAATAATCATGTAATGTGAAAATGTTAGCTAGTGGTAAACTGTAGCCATATTAAACTATATCAGTTTAAACTGATCATATTAAACTATATTCAGTTCAGTTGCTCAGTCGGGTCCGACTCTTCGTGGCCCCATGAATCGCAGTTCGCCAGGCTTCCTTGTCCATCACCATCTCCCAGAGTTTATTCAGACTCACGTCCATCGAGTCAGTGATGCCATCCAGCCATCTCATCCTCTGTCANGATGCTTTTGAACTATGGTTCTGGAGAAGACTCTTGAGAGTCCCTTGGACTGCAAGGAGATCCAACCAGTCCATTCTAAGGAAAATCAGTCCTGGGTGTTCATTGGAAAGACTGATGTCAAACTGGAAACTCCAGTATTTTGGCCACTTGATGTGAAGAGCTGACTCATTTGAGAAGATCCTGTGTTGGGAAAGATTGAAGGCAGGAGGAGAAGGGGACAACAGAGGATGAGATGATTAAGTGGCATCACTGACTCAATGCATATGAGTTTGGGTGGACTCTGGGAGTTGGTGACGGACAGGGAGCCCTGGCATGCCTCCCTCATGGAGTCGCAAAGAGTCAGACATGACTGAGTGAGTGAACTGAACTGAACTGAACTGTTAATTTCAACAGCAAAATTTGATGGCAACTCTATCAGTTGAATTATGTAAGCTATGAATTCAACTAAGATGAATTTTAAGATTAAAATAGTGATAGTGAGGGAGGAATGGAACAGGCCGAGCTGACTCCTTCTTCAAAAAGAAAGAATCTCCACCTTGCACTTTCCGTGTGTTTTGGAATATATGCCCAGTAGCCATGGGGATAACATATCTATGGCTGGACTGCCCTCCTGGACTGATAAACACCAGACTGCTTAGCAATATTTACCATCGCCAAAAGGAATGTAATAATTCCCTATGTAGTCAATCACCTTTGTAATCTTTGTGGCACCTACTGGTGTAGGCTTCAATGTAAAACCAGCTGACCCTTCTGATTATGAGTCATGGCTGTACCCTGACTGCATCTCCCTCTAATCCTTCCCAGGCTAGGTTTAAGGAATTTGGGGATGTGGGCTTGAGTGGTACAGTTAAGATATATAAGGTTTTCAAAATAGTTGGTTGGGGTCCCTGCCTAAAGAGAAAACTCTGCCTTGGACCTGCCATGTAATAAACTGCACTCCAGTATCCACGCTGTCCTTCTGAGTGAGTTTGTTTCCTGCAGTATTTGGTTATAACAATAGAACTCTATCATGTTTCAATATTTAAATTATCTGCAGAATGTAGGCAAATCTAAAAATAATAAATAGAAAGACACTAATTTAACTTACCAAAGATAGAAAAGTTTAGAATATCAGTTTATGTAGGATACTCATGTGTATATTTTCATGATTTCTTACTGTCTTATTGGACATGAAATCAATTCATGTTTTTTCTGAGAGTCCGATTGATCAATACATTAATGATAGATAACTGAAGATCTTTCCAGGTTAAAAAGTGTCCAAATAAAACTTAATACAAAGCAAACATATTGGAAAAAAAAACAACGGTTTTATGTCTTTAATTCTCTCCTCAAAGAGAACAAATTGGAAAGACAGGGCAGGTACACATATATACATATGCAAGTTTTTGTTTTAATGAGATCAGTTTCCTGTACTTGAAATGCTGATTACACTAAAGCAACAAGAACAACACAATTACATTTTGTTTATTTATTATTTTTTTCAGATTTTATTTTAATTTAATTTTTATTTTTTTACTTTACAATATTGTATTGGTTTTGTATGTGAGACACAATTACACTTTGAATTGCCTCCTAGTTTCTCAAGGGAACTTCTCAGGGTACCTCAGTGGAACTGTTTTTTTTTTTTTTTTAAGATGTGCAATATAAAAAAAAGTTACAAAGGGTGGAAAGTGACAAAGACAAAGGTTAAAAAATAATAGTAGAATTATTGATTATAAATAACTTGCATAACATGGAAAGAATTTCATTAAGATATAATATAGACTAAACCTACCCTTTGCAAGGAAAAATTGCATAAGTAAAATTGGCTATTGTGTCTAGAAACTCTTAGGAAGTGACATCTAACCACCTATATCTATGCAATTCTATTTAGAGCCCAATTCTGCATTTGACATCACAGGTAGAATGAACATGTGTTACTCCTATCTGAAGTGATCTGTAGCTTCAATAGTCTCATTTATTTCACAAATATTTCTTGAACGAAAAAGTCAAGCTGGACATTGTGTTAAATACTAATAAACCAAGGATTATCAAAATCAAACAGTTAAGCAAACATGGTTGGCTATTCATTACTAACAAATGGAAGACAAGTTATAACTCCATGCTCCTCAAAACTATTTTAAAAGATAACACATTGAAATGCTAAACATAAATGTAAAATATTCTATAACATTTGCAGGTTACAAAAAATGAATGAAATTATCAGGTTCAAAAGGAAGAAAAAGAAGTAAATCAGAAGTAAACATAGGTGCTGACATCATGGCTCTCCTATGGGCATTTACAATATTTTTAACTTCATAATTGAGACTAAGTTTAAAAAAATGCAAAGCCTTTGAGAATAAGAGCAACATAAAGAGAACGGACTTTTCGCCTCTGAGTAGGAGAGGGCGGGATGATTTGGGAGAATGGCATTAAAGCATATATACTATTACGTAAGAAACGAGGCGCCGGTCTATGTTCGATGCAGGATGCTTGGGACTGGTGTACGGGGATGATCCAGAGAGACGTTGTGGGGTGGGAGGTGGGAGGGGGATTCTGGATTGGGAGCTTGTGTATACCTGTGGTGGATTCATGTCCATGTATGGCAAAGCCAATAGAGTATTGTAAAGTAAAATTAAAAAAAAATTAATTAATTAAAAAAATCTATAAATCCATTACCTTTAAAAACAGATGTTTTCATTTTCAGTGTTAATTAAATAAATTTGCTTATCCACAAAAATCATAAATAACCTTATCTATCATGGTTGGATATCTGGTTAAGAAAAAATCCTCATGTAGGATCAACTGTCACAGCCTTTCCTCACTTGGGTTAAAGTTTGGATTTTTCTATCTGCACAAGTGAGGCTTCTTCAAGCTAGAAGTTAACATACAATAGACTGAGTTGGAGGAGAAGGCAATGGTACCCCACTCCAGTATTCTTGCCTGGAAAATCCCATGGACAGAGGAGCCTGGTGTGCTGCAGTCCATGGGGTCGCTGAGAGTTGGACACGACTCAGTGACTTCACTTTCACTTTTCACTTTCATGCATTGGAGAAGGAAATGGCAACCCACTCCAGTGTTCTTGCCTGGAGAATCCCAGGGACAGTGAAGCCTGGTGGGCTGCCATCTATGGGGTCACACAGAGTTGGACCCGACTGAAGCGACTTAACAGCAGCAGCAGCAGCAGACTGAGCTGGTAGCACTGAGGGATCCCTAACAGAGGCAGTCTTCCAGGAATATCATAGAGAGGTCCTGTTTAATGTATATTTGCCATCCAATTGCAAATCAAAATGAGAAAGAACATCTTCAAATTTCTGAGACACAAACTAAGAGCAAAATAAAGGGGCTGTTATTTCAACATACTAAACTTTTGGGTACTTTGTTATGTAGCATCTTTATCAGAACAATAAAAATTGATTGATGAGAACCATTGACTAAGTTGACTTGATTGAAGGTAATAAATTTGAAATTCTGTTCATCAAAATACAGAAAGAAAATAGATAACAGGGAGAATTTTATTGAAACATGAAACTAAAAAAGGACAATATCTGAAATATGCAAAGAACACCCATTGCTTGCAAAAGCAATATTTTCTAAAGAATTTAATATTATCTATACCAAACTGTATCAGCTATAAGTTCCATAGGCATGACCAGAACACAATAATAACCAAGCATTTGAAAATATATCAATCAGTTCAGTTCCAGTTCAGTTCAGTCACTCAGTCATGTCCAACTGTTTGTGACCCCATGGACCATGGGACACCAGGCCTCACTGTCCTTCACCAATTCTGGGAGATTACCCAAACTCACGTCCATTGAGTCGGTGATGCCATTCAACCATCTCATNCCAGTTCAGTTCAGTCACTCAGTCATGTCCAACTGTTTGTGACCCCATGGACCATGGGACACCAGGCCTCACTGTCCTTCACCAATTCTGGGAGATTACCCAAACTCACGTCCATTGAGTCGGTGATGCCATTCAACCATCTCATCCTCTGTCATCTGCTTTTGCTCCTGCCTTCAATCTTTCCCAGCAGCAGGGCCTTTTCAAATGAGTCAGCTCTTCACATCAGGTGACCAAAGTAGTGGAGTTTCAGCTTCAGCATCAGTCCTTCCAGTGAATATTCAGGACTGATCTCCTTTAGAATGGACTGGGTGGATCTCCTTACAGTCCAAGGGACTCTGAAGGGTCTTCTCCAACACCACAGTTCAAAAGCATCAATTCTTTGGCACTCAGTTTTCTTTATAGTCCAACTTTCACATCCATACATGACTACTGGAAAAACCATAGCTTTGACTAGAAGGACCTTTGTTGGCAAAATAATGTCTCTGCTTTTTAATATGCTATCTATGTTGGTCATAACTTTCCTTCCAAGAGCAAGTGTCTTTTAATTTCATGGCTGCAATCACCATCTGCAGTGAATTTTGAACCCCCCAAAATAAAGTCAGCCACTGTTTCCCCATCTATTTGCCAATAAAAATACTAGAGTAACTAGAGAAATACATTAAAATTTTATATGTGAATATTAACATAAATATGAGCTATATATTAAAGGAATGTAAAGACAAGGTAGGAAATGTTGACAGATAATTGTTTTGGGTTGCAAACTAGCCCCCATGCATGGAGTGCAACTAGAGACAGCAGAAAGAGTCTGACCACTCCAGATGGAAGGTGGCCAGTTTAATAAACAAGGGAAATTAACAAATGAGCTTGTCCTGGGAGACCAAATTTTTGTAAATTGCTACCCATGCCTGCCAGAATCTTAAAATTTTACGGAGAGACCTTAACTGGATTCAGCCATATATTCAGTCCAGATTATCTCAACAGCACCTTCCTCTCTCAGGGGAGTGTCCCTAAGCAATGCTTGTTATAGGAATGCTGGGCAGAACATATTTCCAGGATGAGTGGTGGTGAGGAACATCTGCTATCTGGGTCCAGCTCACCATCAATGCACAATCATATCCTCTGGAATAACTTCTTAAACAAGCTGGAACCTATAAACTTCTCTTTACATGAAATTTCTGCTTCTGTATAGGTAAAGATAAGTCAGTATCTCTACAGTAGAAAGGTAGAAAATGCTGAATTGCTTTGGGGCAATTGTCCAACTAACAAACTTTAATGTTACATAATTTTTAGAATCCTAATTTGAGGCTTCAGTGACTGTAAAAATACTTTATTTTTATTTTAACATTTTCTATCTTGTCTTTACATTCCTTTAACATATAGCTCATATTTATGTTAATAGTCACATATAAAATTTTAGGGTATTTTTCTAGTTACTCTAGTATTTTTATTGGCAAATAGATGGGGAAACAGTGGCTGACATTATTTTGGGGGGTTCAAAAATCACTCTAATTTCTACTGGAGATTTTTTTCAAAACAATTGAGAAACTCCAGTTATCGCCCCCTCCTTCCCCGGGGAGTATTTGCCTAATCTGACATATATTACAGGGTCAATTTATCCAGATTGGGAATCTCTGATGGGAAAGTGAAAAACTGTAAAGAATGTGTTGACCAACACTAATATGAAAAATATGAAATTAAAAGAAGTTCAAAACTGTGTCAGGTTCTTTCCATGAAGCATTGTTGATACTGTAAATGGTTTAGAGGCATAGACTAAACCCGTGAAAGACAAAGTTATTATATTTCAGTTGTATCTATGCGTTAGAAATAAAAGAATTCCATCAATATGTATTGATTATAAAACTTATATGAAAAGTATAGTCAGTTAGTCAAGAGTAGCTAAATCCTTCTGAAAAAGAAGACCAAGGGACATGTTCCAGTTCACACAGATACTAAGACACAGTGGCTAGAGTGTTTGATAAACTGTAATATTGTGACAGGAATAGATCAATAGAATACCGGACTAACAATGAATAAGAATTGTTTTCCAGATATGTATGAATCCCTGAATTAGGAAGAATTGATACAAAACAAAATAGCTGCTCTTTTCGATAAATGGTGCTGAATATTTGTGTATTTGCATATAAAAACAAGGGAAAACATAACCTTTTTAGATGATAATATATTTCATTAGACTCAGGGTAGAAAATTCTAACTGTAAAATATATTATATATAAATATATTTTTATAAAAATATAAATTTATCCTACGCTGAAAGTCTATATATTTTTGTTGTCAAAATGGGTTTCCCTCATAGCTCAGTTGGTAAAGAATCCTCTTGCAGTTCAAGAGACCCTGGTTCCATTCCTGGGTCAGGAAGATCCCCTGGAGAAGAGAAAGTCTACCTGCTCCAGTATTCTGGCCTGGAGAATTCCATGGGATCATAAAGAGTCAGACATGACTGAGCGATTGTGCAACTTTCACTTGTTATCAGAAAAGGAAATTAAGACAAGACAAACCTTGATGGGAGAATGTATTTCTGATAGATGCAACTAACAAGAAGTTGGGGTCCAATCACATCACTCCATGGCAAATAGATTTGGAAAAAAGTAGAAAGAGTGGCAGATTTGTTTTTCTTGGGCTCCAAAATCACTGTGGTTTGGGACTGCAGCCACCAAACTACAAGACACTTGACCCTTGAAAGAAAATCTGTGACAAACCTAGACAGCATATGAAAAAGCATGTAGATGTATGGCAAAACCAATACAATATTGTAAAGTAATTAGCCTCCAATTAAAATAAATAAATTNCATGACCACTGGGAAAACCATAGCCTTGACTAGATGGACCTTAGTTGGCAAAGTAATGTCTCTGCTTTTGAATATGCTATCTAGGTTGGTCATCACTTTTCTTCCAAGGAGTAAGCGTCTTCTAATTTCATGGCTGCAGTCACCATCTACAGTGATTTTGGAGCCCCCCAAAATAGAGTCTGACACTATTTCCACTGTTTCCCCATCTATTTCCCATGAAGTGATGGGACCGATGCCATGATCTTCGTTTTCTAAATGTTGAGCTTTAAGCCAACTTTTTCACTCTCCTCTTTCACTTTCATCAAGAGGCTATTTAGCTCCTCTTCACTTTCTGCCTTAAGGGTGGTGTCATCTGCATATCTGAGGTTATTGATATTTCTCCTGGCAATCTTGATTCCAGCTTGTGTTTCTTCCAGTCCAGCGTTTCTCATGATGTATTCTGCATATAAGTTAAATAAGCAGGGTGACAATACACAGCCTTGACGTACTCATTTTCCTATTTGGAACCAGTCTGTTGTTCCATGTCCAGTTCCAACTGTTGCTTCCTGACCTGGATACAGATTTCTCAGCCAGGGGCAGCACTCGAGGTCAGGGAGGTGACCGGGAGGAGCAACCACATGCCCAAGGCGAGGGGTGGCGCCTGGGAGGAACAACTCCGCATCCAAAGAGACACTTGATAGGCCTAAGTAAAATACATTATATATATTAAAAAAAGAATAATAAACACTGACTTTGTGAAAAATAATGCACACTGAAAGAAAATGAACAAACATTTAACAACACTGGAAAAATAGCAAACAATTTTATATCAGACAAAAACATAAGCTAGAAATTTAAAGAAATACACATTTTCCTTATCTGCTTCTGGCAATCACCAGGTAAAATTTGATAAGATATCACATCACAGTTGAAAACTTTGAGAAAAAAAGAAATAGCCAACCTTGAAAGTACTGGAGACAGAAAATTAAGCAAGTTATGAAAGGCATTAGGCATTCATTAATGGAACAAGTGATGTTCTCATTTTACAAATTCTGTTTTAGAAGGACTTGATTTTGCAACAAATGATTACCCTGTAAATAGCCCACAGTCTTTCTGAGCTGAGCAACAAAAGAGACACAACTGGGACAAACATAGTCAAAGGGAAGAAACGAGAGAGAGATTGGAGTTCTAGGAAGGAGAAAGCCAGGGAAGGGGAGATTAATATCCTGTGTAAAAACATTGTCCAGTTCACTGACCCTGAACCATGAACGTGTGGTGCAGACTCCATACGCTAGACAGAGCTAAAAATATGCAGTAATATTTGTATTACAACCCATGAGACAGAGTGTGAGTCAAAGCATGTCAGTTTTCTGCTAAAAGAAAAAGGAACAAATAAAATCAACTCTCTTACGATAAGGACAACAATAATCAGACACAGCAGGATATTACGATATCCAAGATAAAATAAAAAATTTCTTGACACACAAATGTGCAAGAAGATTAGGACAAGCCTTGAAAGGGCAGCAGAAATCGGCTCTTTGTTCTTTTTCTCCTGTCTCAGTCTTGAGATAGTTGTGCTAGTTTGAGTGGTGGCCTTAACTTTCCAGTCTCCCTTTCCCACTTCATTCCCAAATCTCATTTATATTTGAGTGGCTTTCCTGGTAGCTCAGTGGTAAGGAATATCACCTGCAAGGCAGAAGACACAGGAAATTCAGGGGTTTAGGAAGAACCCCTGGAGGAGGGCTTGGCAGTCCACTCCAGTATTCTTGCCTGGAGAATCGCATGGACAGAGGAGGCTGGCCACTACAGTCCACGGGTTGCAAAGAGTCCAAGAGGGCTGAAGCCACTGAGCACACAGGAGCAAAGGTGGGAGAGGGTTTTCTGCCCTCCCTAGTGGGAGCACAGTTCTTCTTTGTATCACTGCAGGACCCTGGCCAAATAACTAATAAAACAGTATAACGTATAGAGGAAAATCTGAATAAGCAAATTTATCTAGCACAGATATAAAAGTTCAAAAAAAATATATTGATCAGAAAGAAAAACAACCAAATTAAAATGAACCAAAGGGTAGATGCTTCAAAAGGAAGTGTATGAAAGACTCATATTTTATACAGAAAAGTGTTTATTATTGTTAGTCTTCAAGCAAAAAAAAAAAAAACAATGAAATAATTTTCACTAATTTCTTTTCAAAAGTTCAAAATTTCTACATGAAATATTGGCACAGATTCTCAGAAAATTGGACTTTCATGGATATTTGTTGGTAGTGTGAAAGGCTGCAATAAGCTTGGAAGCTTCAAATTTCTTATAAGCTTAAATACTCATTTATCCTGTGATCCAGTAGTTTCACCCTTAGATCTAACCACGAGAAATTAACTCATCCATCCACAAACATATTTAAATGGAAATGTTTATACTAAGCTTTTTATAATAACCTCAAACACTAATATTCATCAATGACTAAAGAATGGTGGCACATGCATGTATTGGGGTATAATGCAGCTATAAAAATCACAACATAGATAAATGTCAAAATCACTATATGAAGTGAAAGATATCATATTAAGAGTATGTATTGCATTACTCTACTTACATGAAACTCAGGGAACAGCAGCAGTTGCTGGAGGTGGGAGGATTTTGTTTGAGGTGTAAAGGGGAGAGGAACATTTCTACATTGAAAATGGTCTAAATAAAGGATATAAAGCATCAGAAAAATTTCTGTGGGACTGAAAGTGTTCTATGTATTGATTTAGGTATTAGGAACAAATAAAACATTTTCAAAACTTATCCATTTGTATAATTTAGATCCATCTTTAACTGTATAGAGTTTCCTTCAATTATTGTATGTACATAAGTCATAGAGGAAGATGGCATGGGTAAAATATTATGAGAGGGAATATAATATTTTATGTTAGATTTTACTCTTGATGAGGTTGCACTGAACATTATCCAAGCATGGTTGAATCTCAGCTCAGGCAACACTATGGTTGAGACGATCATCACAGTAAGATACTGCATCTCAGTGATTCTTATGGTTGATCATTCTTATGGTTGGACAAGACAAGAATATATTATCCACTTAAAGATGAGGATTTAATTTCAAGTCGTCTAGTTATCAATTATATGGCTTTGATCAAATTATCTGGTTCTCCGAAACCTGACGTCCTCTGAATATGGAAATCATACCTATCTCACATAGATTAAATGACATATTTTAACCCAGTGTTCACTACATATTTTTACTTGACTAACACATTTAAAGAAAAAAAAAAGTATGTGATGACGACAATGCCATTTAAAATTTATCATGGGCTTTGTAATTGTTCCAGTATTACTGGAACAAAGCTGACTGAAAATTTTTCATTGCTACTTCAATGATTGACTCTGTGTGAGGGACTACGTATTTTTACAGAATTGTCCATGAACTGTACATATCCTTTATGCTGTTTGGTTTCTTTCCTTGAATTATCCTTTACACTTTTTTTTTTCCTTTCATTTGGGAATATGCAGAATATTCTGAATAATTAGCAGTCACCACAGGCAGTTTTTAATAAATGCTCAGATGATTTAAGTGTAATCATCTGAATAAATTATACTACCTCCTCTGGGATCATCATAGAGGAAGAAAAAAGTCATATATTCTCCTTACCCAAACAAAAAGTAATTTCGGAGAAGAAAACCCAATTCTTCATTAAAGGTGAGTGGATAGAAGTGGTCGACTTTGCTTAGCACCTGGGCTTCGGTCATTTCCTAAGTTTTCTGGCCTCTGGCCACGGACTCTTAGGGCTCTTAGTGGTCACTGAGCGCTAATTCTTTACATGGAAAAAAACATTATTATCTCCCTTTTTATCTGGAGTAGCATGAAAANCAATTCTTCATTAAAGGTGAGTGGATAGAAGTGGTCGATTTTGCTTAGCACCTGGGCGTTGGTCATTTCCTATGTTTTCTGGCCTCTGGCCATGGACTCTTAGGACTCTTAGTGGTCACTGAGCACTAATTCATTACATGGAAAAAAACATTATTATCTCCCTTTTTATCTGGAGTAGCATGAAATTTTTAGAGTATTAGGTTCTATGAATTGACTAGAAGTAATATATCCACTGATTTCTGAAATGTGAAAGTGCATTTGGATATTTCATGGGATGAAAAAGTTAGAAATATCTGTAAAATCATCACTGATCTCATCTATGAGAATCTATTAAGATTAAGATTTATCTAGATAAGATATAGGATGCCCAGTTACATCTGAATTTTAGATAAAATAATTTTTAGTAGATGTCTTTTGTACATTTGATCATTATTATTCATATAAACACATGCAATGCAATATTTAAAAATAATACATTAAATTATGTATTATATAATATAATATATATATTTAAAATTTGCAATATTATAATAATTTTAATATAACGATGTAAGTCTTTACGGCACTTCCCTGGTGGTTCGTATGGTAAAGAATCTGCCTACAATCCAGGAGGGTTTGATCTCAGAGTTGGGAAAATCCTCTGGAGAAGGGAATGGCTACCCACTCCAGTATTCTTTCCTGGAGAATCCCACAGACAAAGGAGCCTGGCAGCCTATAGTCCTTGGGCTTGCAAAAAATTGGACACAACTAAGTGACTAAGAGTTTCAAGTCCTTATATATAAAGATAAACCATACGTATATTTTTTATTTGTCTGCTTCTTCCCCCTACTGGTTGCTTACTACTTGATTTGTGTTTTTTGTTTGCTTGTTTGTTTTCAGGAAAAGCTTTACAAACTGAAAGAAATAGACTGGCAAATAAATAGAATGATTTAAGAGTTACTGAGAAAGCCCTGACCCTCAGATAACTCCTGACTTATATCATTATGTCTGAAGATTGAAAAGTCCGTCATTGTTTTGCATAATTTTTGCATTTTGTATGCCTTAATTCCCTAAACGGAAGTGCGTGACATGCTGCATCAAAATGACTGGAGATATTCTTTCCTGAAATAGAAGAATGGACAGGATATCAATACTTCTTCAAGATTCTAGCAGCTGCTATTTCTATAAATAGTAGAAGTGAGATTGTTGAATCAAATAAGGGAACTTTTAATCAACAAGTATAAAATTTCAATTTTGCAAGATGAGTAGGATAAAGATATGCTGTACACCATTGTGTACACAGTTAATAATACTGCATTGTACACTTCAAAGTATTTTAATAGGGTAAATTCTCATACTGGAATGAGCAGGGTAGAAGAATCAAGACATCTTCAGAGGAAGGTAATTGCTGATACTGAAAATGGAGATCAACTCAGTAAACACCAAAATAGTTCTTGGCAAACACTGAATACTTCAAAGGGTACTGGAATTTTGGACTGTCTTAATTTAGTTATGACCAACCTAGAGAGCATATTAAAAACCAGAGATATTACTTTGCCAACAAAGGTCCATCTCATTAAGGCTATGGTTTTTCCAGTAGCCATGTATGAATGTGAGAGTTGGACTATAAAGAAAGCTGAGAACCGAAGGGTTGATGCTTTTGAACTGTGGTGTTGGAAAGGACTCTTGAGAGTCCCTTGGACTGCAAAGAGATCCAACCAATCCATCCTAAAGGAGACCAGTCCTAAGTGTTCATTGGAAGGACTGATGTTGAAGCTGAAACTCCAATACTTTGGCCACCTGATGTGAAGAGCTGACTCATTTGAAAAGACCCTGATGCTGGGAAAGATTGAGGGCAGGAGGAGAAGGGGTTGACAGAGGATGAGATGGTTGGATGGCATTCACCGACTCAATAGATATGAGTCTGAGTAAACTCTGGGAGTTGGTAATGGACAGGGAGGCCTGGTGAGCTATAGTCCTTGGGATCACAGAGTCGGACAAGACTGAGCGACTGAACCGAACTGAGCTCAGTGTGTCTCCCATTGTGCAGGAAAGCCTTGAGAGTAGAGTCTGAAACACTGGGTTCTTATTTGTAAGATGAGAAGAGGCCTGAAAGAAGAATGGGATTCAATGGGGAATCTGCAGACGACATCATCTATGAGAAAGGGTAGAAATGGCTCAGCAGTCTCTAGTATGGCATCCCTAGTCTTTGAATCAAACTGGCTAAATCAATACTAAAGACTACAAAGTGCCACTGAGTGGCTTCAGACTCCAGCTAACCTTCCGGTCAACTTTGTAGGGGAGCAACATTTGACCCCCCAGCCCCCAAAATATCTCTTTGGCATGTGGATTACTTCTAGCTGAAAAAAAAATAAAGATCCGTAACACTCCAGAATAATTTTTAATCTTCCCCCTGATTGTCTAAAAAATACTAGATAAAGGGCTTGTTGATATCTGCAAAGAAAGTTTGCTACCTGTAGTTAGGGAAACGCAGGCAGAGCCTAGAGATCGAAGTCCATTCTGTACCACTCTCTCTATCAGACCCAGCAGATATCAGTTTATCAAGCATTTGTTTTTCCGTCTCCATGCAAATTCCCTCCTGCTCCTTTGAAGTCCCAAACCACTACCTTCAACATCTTCTTTTGTCTCTAGCTGAAGACAGTATTTAAGGTAAAGATTTGGGCCATTTTGATGAGCTACTCAGTCTTCCTGAGTTGCTTCCATGTATACATGTTATACAACTTTTATTTGATTTCTTCCTGCAAATCTGTCTGATGGCAATTTAATTATCAGACCCACCAAACAGCCAAAAGAACTTAGGAAGATGGTAGAAGAGAATTTTTTCCTCTCTGACAGCTCTGATGAAGTAAAAATGCACATTCTAAGGCAAGTCAGAGAAATGTGTACATAATTTTTGTTTTTCTTCCTTTGGCACCCTCTCTCCCCTCTACTCTGCACTGTGTATCTCTATTATGTCTCAACCAAACTTCCCATCAGCAGAAATGTCTACTGAAAAACAAAGGGACAAATTATCCTAGCATCAGCAACATAAATCCTTAGGAAATAACCTTCCTTCTTACAAGGGGCTCGCCATAATGACCCCTGACCCATGTACAGTTAGTGACCCACCACTAACTGTACATGTAGATCTGATTTGTTTACACTGTCAAAAATACATCATTCAATGAACAGCTCTTTGTCTCAGAAAATTACTTGGCTGTGTTTAGACTTTTGAAAGATAGAANTTTTAAATGATGAAATAATGTTGATTCTGTGGATCTAAATTTTACCTTTTCATATAAGAGACTGTGATAGAATATTTAAGGCCACAGACCATTACTGAGATCAATTAGAAGTGAGAAGGGACTATAATTGGCTTAGTAACAGGAAGCCATCCTTCAAGCTGTTATTTCTAGGAAAACATTATAGTTCCATTCTGATTCTTTGTCAAATATATACAATGTAATTTTCAGAGAAGCCTTATGAAAATGAAATGTTTAGCATTATTACATCAATAAAAAGTATCAAAAGTGTAAAAATGACAGAATTTGCAATTTCAGTCTACACTGAATAAATGTTAGTACAAGGATGGAATAAAGAAAAGAGGGCAGAATGGTGATTGGATCAGTGGTACAGTGGTGAAGATTCCACCTGCCAATGCAAGAGACGTTGGTTTGATCCATGGATCAGGAAGATCCTCTGGAGGAGGAAATAGCAACCCACTCTAGTCTTCTCGCCTGAAAAATGACAGCGACAGAGAAGCCTGACAATCTACAGTCCATGGGGTCACTAAAAAAGAGTTGGACATGATTTAGCAACTAAATAATATTTAAAAGTGACTAGATCATGCATTATTCAGAAGAAGCAAATATTTTCAAATAAGAGATCACAAGGAATATTGAATAATTTGGAGGCATACAATTACTGAAGAGTTTCTCACACTCAGTGCAGAAGATCTCAATATGATGCCATGATATGAATCATGGCTTTAAATATTTTCAAGCTAATAAGATATCCATAACTTAATCAAATTCAATGGATTTGATCTTTGAAATATTCAAAATGTTGGATCATCTATTTAATTTGCCACACTTGAATATTCTCTTTCTTTAATAGATGATTTCAAATTTGATTTAATAGACCAGAAACATGAGTTCAATAAATTCTTTGAGGAAATCTCATCCAAGTGATATTTTGTNGATTTGATCTTTGAAATATTCAAAATGTTGGATCATCTATTTAATTTGCCACACTTGAATATTCTCTTTCTTTAATAGATGATTTCAAATTTGATTTAATAGACCAGAAACATGAGTTCAATAAATTCTTTGAGGAAATCTCATCCAAGTGATATTTTGTCATCTATTGACAGTCCTAGAAGATAATTCCTTGATTTCTAACCAAGTAACTTTTTCTTCCTTATAGATAACTTTCCAAACTCATGCATGGCTAATGGAAATTTCACCCGAGTCATGGAGTTTATTCTCACAGGAGTCTCAGAACGCCCAGACCTCCAGATCCCTCTCTTCTTTGTCTTCCTGGTCATCTATGGACTGACCGTGACAAGAAACCTGAGCATCATCACTCTCACCAGTGTGGACTCTCGGCTTCAGACCCCCATGTATTTCTTCCTCCGGCACTTGGCCATCATCAATCTCGGCAATTCAACTGTCATTGCTCCTAAAATGCTGGCCAACTTTTTAGTAAAAAAGCATACCACCTCCTTTTATGAATGTGCCACCCAACTGGGAGGGTTCTTGGTTTTCATTGTAGCTGAGATTTTCATGTTAGCTGTGATGGCCTATGACCGCTATGTGGCCATTTGTAACCCTCTGCTCTACATGGCGGTGGTGTCTCGACAGGCCTGCTTCCTGCTGGTTTCCCTCACATACCTCTATGGCTTTTCCACAGCTGTTGTAGTTTCATGTTGTGTGTTTTCTGTGTCTTATTGCTCTTCTAATGTAATCAATCATTTTTACTGTGATACCGTCCCTCTGTTAGCCTTGTCTTGCTCCGATACTTCCTTTCCAGAAACGGTAGTATTCATATCTGCATCTACAAACTTGATGTTTTCCATAACTGTAGTTGTAGCATCTTATTTCAACATCATTTTGTCCATTCTAAGGATACGTTCATCAGAAGGAAGGAAAAGAGCCTTCTCCACATGCGCCTCACATGTGACAGCTGTGTCAGTCTTCTATGGAACCCTGCTTTTCATGTATTTACAGCCTCAAAATAACCATTCATTAGAAACTGATAAAATTGCTTCAGTGTTTTATACGCTGGTGATTCCCATGCTGAATCCCATGATTTACAGCCTGAGGAACAAGGATGTAAAGGCTGCCTTGAGGAAATTTCTGACCAATTAGTAATGTAGTGTTAGAACTCTAGGTCACTAAAGAGATGGTTAAGATAGGCTACCACTGTGTGGGATATAGTCTGAACAACATTAGAAGCTAAAGGAATGGAAGCTTTTCCAATTTCTGTACTGAGAAAAGGTCCTAGTCCACATCTTTCAAACTGAAATCTTAAATAAAAGCCTTTTTTTCTAATCTAAAAAGTGAAAAATGTGAGACAACAGTCACAGAAATTTTGGGGATAAACAGCTAGTGAAAAGCAGATCAATATTATTTGTACAAAATCTGTACAATTCACTGGTCTTGAGGCATGTAGGTGTGGAGATTTCAGTATCCCAGGAAACGTTGTGTGTGTATGTGTGTGCATGCATGCATGTGTGTGACTGTGTGCATATAGCCAGTCATGTCTGACACTTTGAGATCCCATGGACTGTAGACTTCCAGGCTCCTCTGTCCTTTGAATTTTCCAGGCAAGAATATTCAAATGGGTTGCCATTTCTTCCTCCGGGAGATCTTCCTGATCCAGGGATAAAACTCACATCTCCTGAGTCTCCTGCAGGTGCATTCTTCACCACTGAACGACCCGGGAATCCCAGACAAGGATAAAAATATAAAGAAATATTTATGTAACCACTCATGAGACAGAGTCTGTAGTCTGACACAACCTTGTTAATTTTTTCTAAAATACAAAAGAAAAACCAACAAATAAAATCAACTCTCTTGATTATAACAATATTTAGAAATCTTCCCAATATGATGTCCCCACGTCCAACATGGACTCCAAGTCCCCTGAACATCAATGTTCTCAAGAAAATTAGTGTCATCCTTGCAGTGACAACAGAGAGTGGCTCTGTGTTCTCCTGCTCCCTTCTCAGTCATCAGCATCAGTCTTCCAGTAGGTTGGGAATTTTCCAGCTTTACGTCCTCTCCTACCCACTTCATCTTCTTCATCCCAATCTGTTTTGTACACATGGAACTGTTTGGTGGGAGAAACTGTTCTGTCTTCTTCAGTGGTAGAAAAACTCTTCTTTGTAAAACTGTAAGATCATGGGTCAAAGTGCTAAAGAGAAAAACCAAAAAATAAAACTTTCAAATAAAATTTGAAAAAGTAAGTTTATTTATCACACTTATAAAAAGTCTAAAAATCAATGAAAAGAAAAATCTCAATTAAAATGAACAAAATTTAGACATTTAAGATGGAGATATATGAATGAACAGCAAGTATATAGAAAAGTGTTCAGTATTATTAATCAAGTAAGTAAAAATCAAACTCACAATATTATTTTTTATCCCAGTTTNCTCTTTGGCATTGCCTTTCTTTGGGATTGGAATGAAAACTGACCTTTTCCAGTCCTGTGCTCACTGCTGAGTTTTCCAAATTTACTGGCATATTGAGTGCCGCACTTTCACAGCATCATCTTTCAGGATTTGAAAGAGCTCAACTGGAATTCTATCACCTCCACTAGCTTTGTTCGTAGTGATGCTTTCTAAGGCCCACTTGACTTCACATTCCAAGATGTCTGGCTCTAGATTAGTGATCACATCATCATGATTATCTGGGTCATGAAGATCTTTTTTGTACAGTTCTTCTGTGTATTCTTGCCACCTCTTCTTAATATCTTCTGCTTCTGTTAGGTCCATACCATTTCTGTCCTTTATCGAGCCCATCTTTGCATGAAATGTTCCCTTGGCATCTTTAATTTTCTTTAAGAGATTTCTAGTCTTTCTAGATATCTGCAATTTGTTATAAAGTTAAATATATAGTTATCTATGTTCCAGTAATTTCCCTCATAGATCTATTGCTAGGGAAATTAATACATCTATACACATGCATGCCAAGTCACTTTAGTTGCACTCGACTCTGCAACACTATGGACTTCTCTGTCCATGGAATTCACTAGGCAAGAATACTGGAGCGGTTGGTATGCCCTCTGCCAGAGGACCTTTCCAACCCAGGGATGGAAACTGCATCTCATCTCTTATGTCTCCTTCATTGGCAGGCAGGTTCTTTACCACCTGGGAAGCCCCATGTATATGCACATATACAGTTATATAGGAGTGTTAACACTAGACTTATTACAACAAGCCAAAATTCAAATACCCATCAGTAAGAGGATGGTTAAAGATGGGATATATGCATGTAGTCAATTATTATGTATCTGTATAAATGCAGCACAGTTAAATTTCAATATCGTTATGCTGAGTGAAAGACTGCTTATATGAGACTGTTTATTGTGTGATTCCACTTATATGAAATTCAGAAACAGGGAAAATAAGCTTATAGCAGCAGTAAGTAGAAGTTGGAGATGTTGTACATCATTATAATGGGAGTAGCCTAGGGTGTAGGGATATTTTGGGGGCATTTAAAATAGCAGGGACCACTTTTGGTGTTGATGATGTTCTATATCTTGATTTAGGTATTAGGAACAAATGGCACATTTATTAAAACATACTCATTTTTACATTTTAGATCCATTTTTAACTATATTGAATTCCCCTCAATTCTACATGAAGAAGAAATAGAGGAAGAGAGCATGGTAAATGTTATGAGAGGGAATATATTATCTTCTGTTATATTTTAATGTCTATGAAGTTATGCAGAACATTATGCAAGAATGATGAGATAGCTCAGAAAACACTATCACTTAGACTATTATTATTGCAACACATTTCACTGCAAGAATTATGTGTTTGTCCTATTAAAGGCCAATGTATGTATATCACTCAAAGATGAAGTTTTAATCTTCTAGTCACCAATTACATGTTTTTGATCAAATGAAATAGTTTGTCTTAGCTTGGTGTCCTCTGGATGTGGGGATAGTAATATCTATATCATATAGGTCAGATGCTATATTTTAAACCCAGGGCCTACTAATTATTTTGCTAGGGGAAAAAATAAAACTCTATGCAGTGATGATGATTCATTTACA
This sequence comes from Neotragus pygmaeus, assembly GCA_006410875.1. Taxonomy (NCBI): domain Eukaryota; kingdom Metazoa; phylum Chordata; class Mammalia; order Artiodactyla; family Bovidae; genus Neotragus; species Neotragus pygmaeus. Next base: position 206,751 of record SJYV01050589.1, on the reverse strand, counting down.
GTTTTATCATGACTTTTCGAACTGTTCAGTTTTGCTGAAATAGAACTCATACAGTTATGCCTTTATTTTTATTTAAATCGTTGACTCTGTGAGTAAGTACTTTATGACATGTAGGTCTCCATGGAACTCTACAGATCATTTATGCTGCTTTCTTCCTTTCCTTAAATTATTCCTTACAATTTTTCCACTAGAGAATATGCAAAATATCCTGGAGAATTGGCAGGCATCATAGGCAATTTCTTTTTTAAATCTCGCAGATGATTTAAATTCCATACTGCCTCCTCAGGGACATTACAAAGAAAGAGGAAGAGCATATATTCTCTCTACCCAAAGAAATATCAGGAGAACAGAAGCGCAGAAAATCCAGTTCTTCATAAAGGTGAGCACATACAAAATATTGATTTTGGTAACAACTCTGGTGTTGGTAATTTCCATTAATTCTTAGATTCTGACTAAGGACACTATCATGGTCACTGACTGCTTATTCTTTACATCATAAAAATTTCATTATTTTCTCTGCTAACTGATTTACTTGGGATAGGACGGTAGTTTTAAAGGCATTAATCACATGACTTGACTACATGTAATATATCCTTCGATTTGTGAAAGTCAAAAGTGGTATTCGGATATTGCAAGTGAAGAAGTTACAGGTACCTGAAAATAATCATCAACCAATTTAATCTAAGATAATCCATTTATGTTAGGATTTCCAGATAAAATACAGGCTGCTCAGAGGCATTTAAATTTCAGATCAATAACAAATACTTTTTGGTATTTGTTTAAAATTTGTTTTTTGTAAATATACCCAATGCAATATTTGAAAAATAATAATTTATGTATTATTCATGAAACATTGTATATACCTAAAATAATTTTATTTATTTTAAAATTGACTCTGAAGTGAAGTGAAGTGAAAGTTGCTCAGTTGTGTCCGACTCTTTGTGACCCCATGGACTGAATTCTCCAGGCCAGAATATTGTGGATATAATGGAGTGAGTAGCTGTTCCAATTTCCAGGGGATCTTCCCAACCCAGGGATTGAACCCAGGTCTCCCACAATGCAGGGGAATTCTCTACCAGCTGAGCCACCAGGAAAGCCTCCAAATATTTTAATGTATAGATATGCATACTCTTCAGGAAGAAAATAACTCCCATGCATAAACTTGGATAATTTTTACCTGTTTGTTTTTCTTGCTGGTTTCTTAGCACTTGTTTGTTTGTTTTTCAGAAAAGATTTAACAAACTTAGTGAGTAGACTGGTAAAAAAGGTATGATGATTTATTAAGAGCTATAAGAAAGCCATGAACCCCACATAACTCCTAACTGCTATCACCAGGACTGAAGATTGAAAAATCAGTCTTCCCACTCCATGCATTTTGTATCCTGTCTAAATATGAGTCTTCAATGGAAGGATATAAAACACTGCACTAGGATCTTAAAAAATGACCAGAGATACCTTTTCCCAAAGAAGAAGAATCGACAGGGCATCGCTGTCTATTTAAGATACTGAAGCAGTTATTTTGGATAAATAGTAGTAAGTTGAATCACATGGGGAATTGCTAATCAACAAATATAGTTTCATTTCCATAAGATTGAATAAGATGCAGAGATGTACTGTATGATATAGTAACTCTAATTAACAATACTGTACAATTGACCCATAAATCGTTTGATGGAGCAGATCACATGCTATATATTCTTAAAGCAGAAGATTAAAATTAAAATTTAAAAAAGAATGGGCAAGTTAAAAGAATCTGGAATTTCAGAAAGAGATAATTACTGACACTGAACATGGAGGTACCCTCAGTAAGCATTTGAATAATCCTAGCACAGCTGAAGACTTCAGAGTTGCAGGACTGATACTAGAAATCTGAATTCCTGTGCTTAATCCAATGTGTCTCTCTTTGCACAATGAAAGCCGTGAGAGCAGGCCAGATGACACCTGCCCCTTACCTGTGCGTGAGGACGGAGCCTGAAAGCAGAGTGGGGCTCCGTAGAGAAGCAGCCATCTCCTCCTCCAGGGGCTCTTCCAGGGATCAAACCTGGGCCTCCTGCATTGCATGCAGATTCTTTTCCACCTGGGCCACCAAAGAAGCCCAGAGAAACAGTAGAAAATACTATCTAGGAAAGAGGAAAAGAATTGGCTCAGCAATCTTTACGATTGCCTTCCTTTCTCAACCCCACTCCTTGCATTGGACTAGATTCCTGGTTTAATAAATCAGAACCTCTGCAGCATAAGAGAAAATAACAGCTAAGAATAAAAGTTTTATATTCTAGGTTGTCTGCTCTTGGTTCAACTGTACTCTTGAATGTCAGTAGGGAAACAGAAAGACTGAGATGAAAATTTAGAGTTCAAAAAGCCTGGTCTGATGTGATATGAATAGAAAAAATGATATGTATCTGATTGTGGAATGCATTGAAAACAAAGCCAAAGATTTTTTTCAATTATTCTAAAAATACCTCAGATTACATGCTATCCTTAAGTTTTAATGACTGCTATCTGTCTATCAGCTAATATGAATCATGATGTGGAGACCAGAAGGATACAACAGTCCATGACAGTGTTAATACAAGCTTGACCTCAGGAGGTAGGTGAGGGGATGCTTAGGATGGCAAATATCATGAAAATTGACATTACAAAAAAAAATGCAATGTGGAACTCTGACAGAAAATTAGAGGATGGGTACAGTGTTTGTGCTTTACAGTGGTTGCTTTTTCACATTTATTTTTTTTCCATTTAGGCAAACTATATAAGCTGGAGTGCACTAGATTTCAGCAGAAGTAGAGGAGCTGATGCAATCTGGAAACATGATTTCAGGAAAACCCACCCCAAGAATTGCCGTTGTCATCCAATGGCAGTCCATGAAAATAATTACTTGGAAGTTTGTAACCATATTTTCTTTTCTTCCCCAAATAGATTAATTTCCAAACTGTTACATGGCTAATGGAAATTTCACCTGCGTCACGGAGTTTATTCTCACAGGAGTCTCAGAACGCCCAGACCTCCAGATCCCTCTCTTCTTTGTCTTCCTGGTCATCTATGGGCTGACTGTGACAGGGAACCTCAGCATCATCACCCTCACCAGTGTGGACTCTCGGCTTCAGACCCCCATGTATTTCTTCCTCCGGCACTTGGCCATCATCAATCTTGGCAATTCAACTGTCATTGCCCCTAAAATGCTGGTCAACTTCTTAGTAAAGAAACACACCACCTCCTTCTATGAATGTGCCATTCAGCTAGGTGGGTTCTTGGTTTTCATTGTAGCTGAGATTTTCATTTTAGCTGTGATGGCCTATGACCGCTATGTGGCCATTTGTAGCCCCCTGCTCTACATGGCGGTGGTGTCTCGGCAGGCCTGCTTTCTGCTGGTTTCCCTCACATACCTCTATAGCTTTTCCACATCAATTGTGACTTCCTTTTCTGTATTTTCAATGGCTTATTGCTCTTTCAATGTAATCAATCATTTTTACTGTGATATTGTCCCTCTCTTAGCATTGTCTTGCTCTGATACTTCCTTTCCAGAAACAGTAGTCTTCATATCTGCATCTACAAACTTGATGTTTTCCATAACTGTAGTTGTAGCATCTTATTTCAACATCATTTTGTCCATTCTAAGGATACGTTCATCAGAAGGAAGGAAAAGAGCCTTCTCCACATGCGCCTCACATGTGACAGCTGTGTCAGTCTTCTATGGAACCCTGCTTTTCATGTATTTACAGCCTCGAAATAACCATTCATTAGAAACTGATAAAATGGCTTCAGTGTTTTATACGCTGGTGATTCCCATGCTGAACCCCATGATCTACAGCCTGAGGAACAAGGACGTGAAGGCTGCCTTGAAGAGATTTCTGACAAATTCGTGCTGTTGATGTCTTTTTGAACTCTATAGGTCACTAAAGAGATGGTTAAGATAGGCTGCCATTGTGTGGAGGAGATTCTTACAACATTAAAAGCCAAAAGAATGTTTTTGTTTTTGTTTTCCCATTTTGCAATTTCTGTTTTGAGGAAAGGTCCTAGTTTGCACCATTCAAATAGAAATCTTGAATACAACCCAGGTTTTCTGATCTAAAGAATGAAAATGTTTGAGTCGATAGTCATAGAATTTAGGGGCTGAATTTGAGAAAAAAAGAGCCAATGAAAGTCAGATCCTTATTCTTTGTATGAATTTTCCAGTTCACTTATCCTGATGCATGTGGCTGTGGGGGACATTTCCAGTACCCCAGATAAGGCTAAAATATGAACTAGTCTTTATGAATTCACCCATAAGGCAGAGTATGTAGTTTAACACAAACCTTGTTAATTTTAAAAAAGAAAAAGTACAAATAAAATCAACTCACTTAAGAAGATGACAATATTCAGATACCTTCAGAACAGAGTGTCACCATGTCCAAAATAGATTCCAGAGTTCCTCACACACCACTATATTCAATGCAACAAAATTAGAGTGATGTTTGAAGTGATAAGGCTTCCCTGGTGGCTCAGATGGTAAAGAATCTGCCTGCAATGTGAGAGATCTGAGTATGATCCCTGGGTTGGGAAGATCCCCTGGAGGAGGGCAGGGCAATCCACTCCAGTATTCTTGGGGCTTCCCTGTGTCTCAGAGGGTAAAGTGTCTGCCTGCAATGTGGGAGACCCAGGTTTGATCTCTGGGTCAGGAAGATCCCTTGGAGAAGGAAATGGCAATCCACTCCGGTCCTCTTGCCTGGAGAATCCCATGGACAGAGGAGCCTGGTGGCTACAGACCACAGGATCACAAAGCGCTGGACACAACTGAGCGAATTCACTTTTTTTTCTTTCTTTCTTTTGAAGTGATAACAGAGAGAGAGTCTCAGTTTTCCGGCTTCCTTTCCTGTCTTCAGAATGTTCCTCTATTTGCCTTGGCTTGCAGTTTTATCAGTTTTATGGCCTCTCCTATCCACTTCATCTCCTGTGTCCCAAACTACTTTGCCTGGAACTTTTTGGTGGGCGAGGGTTTTCCGCCCTTCCTACTGGCCACACAACTCTGTGCTGTATCACTGCAGAAACTTGACACAGAACTAAACAGAAGCATCAGAAGCAAGAGAGTCTAGGAAAAAACAAATCTGAAAAAGCAGTTTTATCTAGCAAACTTTTAGTATTCAAAAAAATCAATAATAGGAAGAAAACAATTAAAATGGGCAACTTTTAGAACTGTAAGAGGTGAGTATATGAATAACCAACTGCATAGAAAAGTATCCACTTTCACTAGCCATGAAGTAAATGAAAATTCAACTCGCAATGAGATTGTTTACCCCAATTCCATTTATAAGTTATTTTTTTAAATGTCTACATCATATATTGCCAAGGAGATGGGGCAAATGGAATTCTCATACATGGCTTTTGGTAATATAAAATGTTACCATAAGTTCAGAAAGTTAGCAGGTTCTTATAAAGTAAAAATGCAGATGTTTATGTTATAGTAATTACCTCTTAGATCTATAACTAGTAAAATAATACATATATACACACATATGCTTTCATAAGGTTGGTTATACAAGATATTTTATAATAAACCAAAACTCAAATATGTATTGGTAAGAGAATGAGTAAGATGGGATATATATTGCAGAGGACTATATGCATCCATATAAACTCAGCACAGCTGAATTTCAAAACAGTTAAGCTTAGTGCAAGGTACAGACTAAGAACATTTATTGTGTGGCTTCATTTATGTGAAATTCAGAAACAGGGAAAATGAGATTAGGGATAGAAACCAGGGCAGCATTTGCTCTAGGTGAGAATGAGCTGTTTGGGAAGTTAAGGTCTGAGGGAAATCGCCTTTAGGATGTGAGCAGCCAAGAAGCAGGGGTTATAAAGTATCAGGGAAATGTCTGTGGTGTTGAAATGTTGTCTTGATTCAGGTATTAGGAACAAATGGCACATTTTCCAAAACTTACCCATTTGTACAGTTTAACTCCGTCTTTTACTATATGCAAATTTCCCTCAATTCTAAAGCAAAGGGAATTCATAGAAAAAGAGAACAGAGGTCAAATGTTATACGAGGGAATGTATTTCCTTATATTAGATTTTATATTCTGTGAGACTATGTGAACATCAAGCAAAAGTGGTAGATCACAACTCAGGAAACATTATGATTTAGACATCTATTATTGCAGCACATTGCATTACAATAATTGTCATGTGTTTGTCATATGAAAAGAAAATGCATGTATATCACTCATTTAAAGACAAAGCTTTAATTTCAAATCTTCTAGTCACCAATTACACATCTTTGGTCAAATCACATAGTTTATCTGAGCTTCGTGTCCTCTGAATCTGGGAATAGTAAAATCCACCTCATTTAGGTTAAGTGGTGCATATGACATATTTTTATTGGAATAATAAACAAATAAAAAATTATATGCAATGGTGGTGATTAATTTGCAATTTTATCATGACTATTGAAACTTCTCCAATTTTGCTGCAATAAAGCACTTTAATGTTTTTCATTGTTGTTCTGATCACTGACTCTGTGTTAGTGATTGAGTACTTTTATGTCATGCGGGTCTCCATGGAACTGTAAAGATCCTTAAGCTGTTTTCTTCATTTCTTTAAATTATTCCTTACAACTGTTCACTAGAGTCTAGGCCAGATATCCCTGAGGATAGGTAGGCACACAGGCAATCGTTTTCAAATCTCTCAGAAGATTTAAGAGAAATGATTTGAATAACTCACATGCTATTAATACTTTCTCAGGAAACATCACAAAGAGATATAAAAGAAGAGTCTCAAAGAGATACTCAAAGAAAAGTCAGAGAAATTTGAGAGGAGAAATTCTAATGCTTCATTAATGTGAGCAGACAGATATTGTTGATTTTGATTATCACCTTGACATTGGTAATTTCCCTTGTTTCTTAGATTCTGACTATGAACACTTTTATGGACACTGACAGATATTTTTTAACCACAAAAACTCCATTATTATTTTTTTTTTGTTGTTAATTTGTTTCTCTGGAATGCTGTGGTAGTGTCAGAGCATTACCTATGAATTGACTAGATGTCAATAAAATACATAAAAATGCATCTATTTTATTTATGAAAGCTGAAAGTCAAGTGTGGATATTGTAAGTGCAGAGGGAGTTGGATACATCTGAAAAAATCATGAGCAATCCAATCTATTAAAATCCAGTAAGATTAGAATTTCCAGATAAAATATAAGATGTTCAGTTCAGTTCAGTTCAGTTCAGTCGCTCAGTTGTGTCCGACTCTTTGCGACCCCATGAATCGCAGCACGCCAGGCCTCCCTGTCCATCACCAACTCCCGGAGTTCACTCAGATTCACATTCATCGAGTCAGTGATGCCATCCAGCCATCTCATCCTCTGTTGTCCCCTTCTCCTCCTGCCCCCAATCCCTCCCAGCATCAGAGTCTTTTCCAATGAGTCAACTCTTCGCATGAGGTGGCCAAAGTACTNGATGCAGGGTGCAGGATGCTTGGGGCTAGTGCACTGGGATGACTCAGAGGGATGGTGTGGAGCGGGGAGGTGGGAGGGGAGCTCGGAATTGAGGACACGTGTACACCCATCGTGGATACATGTTGATGTGTGGCAAAACCAATAAAATATTGTAAAGTATACCTGTGGTGAATTCATGCTGATGTATGGCAAAACCAATACAATACTGTAAAGTAATTAACCTCCAATTAAAGTAAATACATTTCTATTAAAAATAAAATAAAAAGCTATAATATAAAAAAATAATAAAAATTTAAAAAATAAATTCATTCTAGTTTTAAAACTTTGTAGATAAATGAAGATAGGCTGCCATTGGTTGGAGAAAGCTGAGATTAGATGTCTGGTTTATAGGTTCTCAAGTAATCCTGGAATTTAAATAGGACTCATTTTCTAGGAAATGGCAATTTAAAAAATAAACTGACTCTCCTGGAATTCTCAGATAAATACAGAAATGAAGCTTATTCACTAACTTTGCTAAGTGTTCAGTTATCTAGATTGAAGAAATGTTTCCAGGAGTCAGGAGACATATGTTAAGAAATAAGTAAACTAGAACAGAGCAATATCTATAAATGAAACAAGCAAGCTGATCTTTATTATTATTTTGTTTCTTTTTCTTTTTATCCTGGATATGTATGGGTATAGTTCAGTTCAGTCAGTTCAGGTCAATCGCTCAGTCATGTCTGACTCTTTGTGACCCCATGAATCGCAGCACGCCAGGCCTCCCTGTTCATCACCATCTCCCGGAGTTCACTCAAACTCACATCCATTGAGTCGGTAATGCCATCCAGTCATCTCATCCTTGGC
>SJYV01050589.1:79991-193299 GCA_006410875.1 Neotragus pygmaeus | reverse complement strand
AGGATACAGTAGTCCATGACAGTGTTAATGACAGCTTGACCTAAGGAAGTAGGAGAAAGAGTGCTTAAGATAGCAAAGAAATATGGAAATTGGCAAAAAATACAACATAGAGCTTTAAAAGAAACTTAAAGGAAAAATAGAATGTTTGTGATTTAACCGATTGCTTTCCAACATTTACTTTTGCAATATAAGAAGAGATATAACCAGCCTGCGTGTGCTCGGTCACTCACTCGTGCCCGACTTTTTGCGACCCTGTGGACTGTGGCCTGCCAGGTTCCTCTGTCCATGGGATTCTCTAGGCAGGAATACTGGAGTGGATAGCCACTCCCTCCTCCAGGGGATCTTCCTAACCCAGGGGCTGAACCCATGTCTCCTGCATTGGCAGGTAGACTCTACTACTGCACCCCCTGGGAAGTTATAAACCGTCAGCACGCTTGATTTTAACAGAAGTAAGGGAACTATGGGCTTCACTGGTGGCTCAAACGGTAAAGAATCTTTCAGCAATGCAGGAGACCTGAGTTTGATCCGTGTGTTGGGAAGATCCCCTGGAGAAGGCAACAGCTACCCACTCCAGTATTCTGACCTGGTAAATTCCATGGACTGTATGGTCCATGGGGTCACAAAGAGTCAGACATGACTGAGTGACTTTCATTTACTCAAGGGAATGGATATATTTCAAAGTATGATTCCAGGAAATCTTACCCCAGAAATTGCCCTTGCCATATAACAGCAGTCCCAGAAATTCTAAAAACTGTAACTACTTCTCCTTTCTTTCCCAGATGACTTTCTACACATGGCTAATGGAAATTTCACCCGAGTCACGGAGTTTATTCTCACAGGAGTCTCAGAACGCCCAGACCTCCAGATCCCTCTCTTCTTTGTCTTCCTGCTCATCTATGGGCTGACCGTGACAGGAAACCTGAGCATCATCACCCTCACCAGTGTGGACTCTCGGCTTCAGACCCCCATGTATTTCTTCCTCCGGCACTTGGCCATCATCAATCTTGGCAATTCAACTGTCATTGCTCCTAAAATGCTGGTCAACTTTTTAGTAAAGAAACACACTACCTCCTACTATGAATGTGCCACCCAGCTGGGAGGTTTCTTGGTTTTCATTGTAGCTGAGGTGCTCATGTTAGCCGTGATGGCCTATGATCGCTATGTGGCCATTTGTAACCCCCTGCTCTACATGGCGGTGGTGTCTCGGTGGGTCTGTCTCCTGCTAGTTTCTCTCACTTACCTCTACAGCTTTTCCACAGCTGTTGTGGCCTCATCTTCTGTATTCTCTGTGACTTATTGCTCTTGCAATATCATCAATCATTTCTATTGTGATATTGCCCCTCTGCTGGCATTGTCCTGCTCTGATACTTCCTTTCCAGAAACATTTGTGTTTATATCTGCAGCTACAAATCTGGTGATTTCCATAATTATAGTTCTTGTATCTTATTTCAACATTGTTCTGTCCATTCTCAGAATACGTTCATCAGAAGGAAGGAAAAAAGCCTTTTCCACCTGTGCATCACATATGATGGCGGTGTCTGTCTTCTATGGTACAATGATATTCATGTATGTGCAGCCTCAAACTAACCATTCTATGGATACTGATAAAGTGGCCTCCGTGTTTTATACTCTGGTGATTCCCATGCTGAACCCCATGATCTACAGCCTGAGGAACAAGGACGTGAAGGCTGCCTTAAAGAGATTTCTGACAAATTCATGCTTTTCTTTTAAGCTGATGTAATTTTATAAATCTATAAGTAAATAAAGTTAAGACAAACTGCCATAGTGTCAGAAAAAGCAATGGTTAGATGACGGATTAATAGGTATGCAGGCTACTCTGAGAATTAATAGGTGCTAGAATTTGGGATGCACTGATTTAAAAAAATAATCTGAAGCTCTTGGGTGTATGAATTTAATACAGAAACAAAGCATTATTCACTTATTTTCTCAAGGATTATGTAAATATCTACATTGAAATAAATATTTCCAGGAGTCAGGACAGATATGAATTTGAAAGTTTTAAATAAGTCAAAACAGAAGAAGGAAAATAATAGCTGAGAGAAGTAAGTGGATTTTTATCATTCTTTGGCTTTCTTTTCCTTTCTGTGCATGTAGCAGATCACTGCATCTGGAATTGCAGATGGCCTAAATCCTTTTCATCACTAAGTAGCAAAATTAAATTGACAAAATTATCTAAAACAATCCTTAACTCTTTCTTGGTATGGTTTGAAGGAAAANATTCTTTGGCTTTCTTTTCCTTTCTGTGCATGTAGCAGATCACTGCATCTGGAATTGCAGATGGCCTAAATCCTTTTCATCACTAAGTAGCAAAATTAAATTGACAAAATTATCTAAAACAATCCTTAACTCTTTCTTGGTATGGTTTGAAGGAAAAGCTACACAATCCTGATACATTTGTAGTTTGAATGATAACGAAAATGCAGTTGAAATTATTTTTATGATAATGAATACAATTTATGCAACTTATTAATGAAGAACACAAGGCATCATCACTGATGGCTTTCACTCTGAGTACTACTGTATGATAATCTTAGTGGAGTTTATAAGAATTTTCTCTTCTCCTTACTCTAAGTATCAGTTTTCTGTAGTATGTTTAATACATGTACTGTGTTTTGATATAAGTAAGCATTCAATGAATCATATTTTTGAAAGTTCCTTGCATCATTAAGAACAAAATTAATTGTTTTTGTAATTTTTTGATTTCTGATAGTTTTTGAGTGCATATCAAAATTTATCATACAACTTGCATTTATGCAGGTGACCAGACTATTTCTCAGATTTATCAAATCAGAATGGAGTTAACCAATATGAGGATAAATTAATGGAGTGTTATTTATACAGTGCATGTAACCAAGCTGGGCATTTTCAGTGAAGAAGAACAGTAAGTCCTGTTTGACACTAATTTACTAAAAATGTCTGGATTTTTAGACTAGTCATGTACCTGGTACACAAATAGTATCCCTGAAAAAAGTTAGTTTCATTTGGATCCTCAAATAGAGAATATTAAAACTCTCAGTGTTTCATGATACAATGTATCAGGTTAATTAAAATCATGTTGTACAAACTGACAGTGCTACGGGTATAACTTCATTTGGAAGGAAATCTCTGAATATCCTTTTATAACTTCAGAAATTTCTTCTCAACATCATTGGGTAAATATTTCCCAATTGTGTCTCTTTTACACCTCTCTTCTGTGGACCAGAATAAATTTGTTTTGTCACTTACTTCTATTTATCATTTGCCTTTAAAAAGATGTCACGTTTAAAATACAAAGAAATTGCACAGTGAATTTGCTGTATCTGTACATGTGTAATACCACTATTAATACCCTCATGGCAGAAAGTGAAGAATTAAGAGCCTCTTGATGAAAGTCAGAGAGGAGAGTGAAAAAGTTGGCTTAAAGCTCAGCATTCAGAAAACTAAGATCATGGCATCTGGTCCCATCACTTCATGGCAAATACATGGGAAAACAGTGGCTGACTTTATTTGGGGGGCCTCCAAAATCACTGCAGATAGTGATTGCAACCATGAAATTAAAAGCCACTTATTCCTTGAAGGGACAGTTATGATCAACCTAGATGGCATATTAAAAAGCAGAGACATTTTACTGTCAATGAAATTCCGTCGTCAAGGCTGTGGTTTTTCCAGTGGTCATGTGTGGATGTAAGAGAGTTGGACTATAAAGAAAGATGAGCACTGAAGAATTGATGCTTTTGAACTGTGGTGTTGGAGAAGACTTGAGAGTCCCTTGGACTGCAAGAAGATCCAACCAGTCCATTCTAAAGGAAATCAGTCCTGCGTGTTCATTGGAAGAACTGATGTTGAAACTCCAATACTTTGGCCACCAGATGTGAAGAGCTAACTCATTTGAAAAGACCCTGATGTTGGGAAAGATTGAGGGCTGGAGGAGAGGGGGACGACAGAGGATGACATAGATGTCATCACCGACTCAGTGGACATGAATTTGGGTAACTCTGGGAGTTGGTGATGGACAGGGAGGCCTGGCATGTTGTGGTTCATGGGATCGCAGGGAGTCGGACACAACTGAGCAACCGAACTGAACTATTAATACTATCATTGTAAATAAAAATGTGTGATCTTATTAGAAAATGCTATTTATTAAAGAAAATGAAAGAGAGTAGCTTCTAACCAGGCACTCAAAATTGATACTGTGGGATTTCCTTGGCAGTTCAGTGGTTGAGACTCCACACTTACAATGCAGGGGTGCAAGTTCAATCCCTGGTCTGAGAATTAAGAGCCCTTATGTCACACAACACAGCAAAAAAAAAAAAAAAAAAAAAAAAGAAGAAAGAAAAAGAAAAGAACTGACATTGTTTCAGGTCAAACAGTATGATGTGACAGGCCAAAGTAGCAACATGGATAAATAAGTCAGGTACCAACATGAATACAGCAAGACATGAGATCAAAAGAGAATGAGGAGAACGCAGACTGCATGAAGACATAGTATGTGCACTATGTTATATTGATGAAAGTGAAAGAGGAGAGTGAAAAAGTTGGCTTAAAACTCAACATTCAGAAAACAAAGATCATGGCATCTGGTCCCATCACTTCATGAAAAATAGATGGGGAAACAATGGCAGGCTTTATTTTTGGGGGGAGCTCCAAAATCACTGCAGATGGTGACGGCAGACATGAAATTAAAAGACAATTACTTCTTAGAAGAAAAGTTATGACCAACCTAGACAGGATATTAAAACGTAAGAGACATTACTTTGCCAACACAGGTCTGTCTAGTTAAGGCTGTGGTTTTTCCAGTGGTCATGTGTGGATGTGACAGTTGGACTATGAAGAAAGCTGAGTACTAAAGAATTGATGCTTTTAAACTGTGGTGTTGGAAAGACTCTTGAGAGTCCCTTGAAATGCAAAGAGATCCAACCAGTCCATCCTAAAAGAAATCAGTTCTGAATATTCATTGGAAGGACTGATGCCGAAGCTGAAACTCCAATACTTTGGCCACCTGATGTAAAGAGCTGACTCATTTGAAAAGACCCTGATGCTGGGAAATATTGAAGGCAGGAGGAGAAGGGGACAACAGAAGATGAGACGGTTGGATGACATCACCGACTCAATGGACATGGGTTTGAGTAAACTCTAGGAGTTGCTGATGGATGGGGAGGCCTGCCATGCTGCAGTCCATGGGGTTTCAGAGTCAGACATGACTGAGCAACTGAATCGATGTTATATGCATTCACAACCTACAGGGGAAACATTCTATAGGTTCAAAGCCTAAACATTCTTAGGAGAAAGGAATGGCAACCCACTCCAGTATTCTTGTCTGGAGAATCCCGTGGACAGAGGAACCCGGTGGGCTACAGCCCATGGAGTTGCAAAGAGTTGGACAAGACTGTGGGACTAACACACACAAATGTTTTTAAGGACCGTATGTAATTAGAAAGATGTAAGGCAAGAGAAACGTACTACAAGGACATGTAGTATGATGCAAGAAGACTGTGTGGTGGTGACTTGAGCATATTAACTATTTGTCATTCAGTAGCGTGGTCATGTTTGACTCTTCTCGACCCCATGGACTGCAGCGCGCCAAGTTTCCCTGTCCTTCACAGTCTCCTGGGTTTTGCTCAGACTCCTGTCCAGTGAGTCAGTGATGCTGATCCAGGCATCTCATCCTCTGTTGCTCTGTTCTAATTCTGCTTTCAGTCTTTCCCAGGATCAGAATCTTTACTATATGAACCATCAGTTCAGTTAAGTTCAGTCAATCGGTAGTATCCGACTCTGCGACCCCATGAATCCCAGCACACCAGGCCTCCCTGTCCAACACCAACGCCCGGAGTTCACTCAAACTCATGTCCATTGAGTCATTGATGCCATCCAGCCATCTTATCCTCTGTCGTCCCCTTCTCCTCTTGCCCCCAATCCCTTCCAGCATCAGAGTCTTTTCCAGTGAGTCAACTGTTCTCATGAGGTGGTCAAAGTACTGGAGTTTCAGCTTTAGCATCATTTCTTCCAATGAACAACCAGGACTGATCTCCTTTAGAATGGACTGATTGGATCTCCTTGCTGTCCAAGGGACTCTCAAGAGTCTTCTCCAACACAACAGTTCAAAAGCATCAATTCTTTCGGGCTCAGCTTTCCTTACAGTCCAACTTTCATATCCATACATGACCACTGGAAAAAACATAGCCTTGACTAGATGGACCTTTGTTGGCAAAGTAATGTCTCTGCTTTTGAATATGCTATCTAGGTTAATATAACTTTTCTTCTAAGGACTAAGCGTCTTTTAATTTCATGGCTGCAATCACCATCTGCAGTGATTTTGGAGCCCCCAAAAATAAAGTCTGACACTGTTTTCACTGTTTCCCCATCAATTTCCCATGAAGTGATAGGACCAGATTGCCATGATCTTCGTTTTCTGAATGTTGACCTTTAAGCCAACTATTTCACTCTCCTCTTTCACTTTCATCAAGAGGCTTTTTAGTTCCTCTTCACTTTCTGCCATAAGGGTGGTGTCATCTTCATATCTGAGGTTATCGATATTTCTCCCGGCAATCTTGATTCCAGCTTATGATTCTTCCAGTCCAGCGTTTCTCATGATGTACTCTGCATATAAGTTGAAGAAGCAGGGTGACAATATGCAGCCTTGACGTACTCATTTTCCTATTTCGAACCAGTCTGTTGTTCCATTTCTAGTTCTAACTGTTGCTTCCTGACCAAATAGGTGTAAACAAAAAGTTAGAAACTAACATATCCCGACTTAGAAAACTTTCCTACAGCCTAGTAGCTTCTGATATTCATATGACTTATTTGTGATAATAGAGACAAACCACAAAGACCTTTAACATATAACAATAATAAGATTACAATCCATGAAAAAGCAAAGTTGAACCAACTTAGACAAGGAACAAAAGTCATCACAGTCCCTAAAATAAGAAGACATAAGAAAAGATAATTTAAAATGTTATATCATCTATTATGACCACACTTTGAAACAAAAAGTTCATTTCAGCTTGTGAATTAATTTATGTGGAAATAATTAAATAAATAACAAAAATGGGAAAAATAATTATTGATTTGTTATAGATTTTTGAAGTATGCTATTTCTGACAGTGTGTTAAGCAATTTATAGACATTATTTACTATTCAAGAGTTACATTAAATCCATTTGTTTTTTTTTTTAACTCACATCAAACAACATTTGAATTTGAAACAGATTATCAGATAAGATAACTATGACTTTTAGAAGAGTAACTGCCAAAATCTTCCAGCTAATAAATGACAGAGTTGGGATTCAAAATGGATATTTGACTCCAAAGCTCACACTCCCAAGTACTAAACACAATTGCATAGCATCAAATCATGTTTAGCTCATATTTTCATTATGCAAAATTCAACTAAATTTAAATATTTATAGTATATACATAATCATTCAAATTTTATAATGACTGGATAAATTGGGACCTAGCCAAGAGATGAAAAAAAAATCTTCTACATTGGATAATGTTTTAACAGCTTTATTAAAGTATGCATATGCAACATAAAATGCACCTATTGTGAGGAAATAAATTGTAAGTGAATTAGTATTCTTTTACTTGAGTAAATTTATAGTAATTATGCAACCATATCATTATCCAGATTCAGTTCCAAAGTTGCAAGTTTATAAAGCATATACTTATAAATAGAGTTGTACATACACAATCATGTTCCAGTTGTAAATATTTATGTTTTCACCACATAAACTTTCTTTCTGCCTATTTCCAGTTAATTTTTACTTCCATCCATATCTCCAGGTAGCTTGTGATCTACATTCTGTCTCATATATTTGCCATTTTAGGAATTTTCATTAGAATAGAGTCTTAAACTGTGGAAACTTCTATGTCTGACTTCTTACACTAATAAAAGATTTTGTGTTTCATTCATGTTGTAGCATGTGTTAGAAATATTATTTTTTATTACTGAATAGCATTTGCTTATATGCATATACCAGTTTTGTTTGTTCATTTATTGATTGGTAGACATTTGGATTATTCTATTTTTTGCTTATTGGGAATATTTTTGTTATGTATATTTGTGTAACAGTCATGTTCATATTTTTAATTTCTTAGATTGATATTTTGGAGAAGAATTGCTAGGGTGATTGGAGAGTCTTATGTTAAATCTTTTATGAAAATACAAACAAAAGTTTTCCAAAATTTTTATTCTAACAGACATATGAGTGTTTTAGTGTCTTTACATTTGGTATTGACAGTCATTTTGATTAAAATCATTCTAGTATATTCGTAGTGAAATGGTGCTGTGGTCTTAATTTGCTTTTCCTTAGTGGCTGATGATTTTGAGTTTGATATTGCTATTAAATAGGCAGCTGATCTGCTAGTATATTGGTTTTACCAACCAGTACTGTGACTTCACATAATCTACAACTTTAGTGTTTCCAAGAAAAGCCACTGAGATCACATTTGCTTTGAAATTCATCTCTAGAAATGGATTTTTTCAAGCTCTGCATCATATTAAATTAGCCCATATCTAGCAGCAAAGCTGTAGATCCTCATGACACCTCCAAAATGACATTTCTAGATAGTTAGCCAATAGATTTTATTTATTCAAACTGCAATTTTATTTATTGCAGCCATATTTATAATTGATAGTGAAAACAACCATTTATGCTTTAATAGGTGTATGCATAAAAAAATTTTAATACATCCAAACAATGGAATACTATTCAGAAATAAAGGGGATTGAGATATCAAGGTACAAGCAGAGATGGGACATTTGTTCAAATATAGATTCATTTATAAATTTAATTAATGAAATAAAACAGGCATTGTATATTCATAGAATATTTAATATCTCCAATATACTGTTTCTGCCTATATAATTCCTATCCCTATCATCACCTATAGAATATAATCAAGCTGCTATTTTTTGAATATTTAATGCCTCATTGAAAGGACTGATGCTGAGGCTGAAGCTCCAATACTTTGGCCACCTGATGCGAAGAGCCGACTCATTGGAAAAGTCCTGGATTCTGGGAAAGATTGAAGGCAGGAACAGAAATGGACAACAGAGAATATGGTTGGTGGCATCAATGACTCAGTGGACATAAGTTTGAGCATGGTGAAGGACAGGGAAGCCTGGTGTGCTGCAGTCCATGGGGTCACAAAAAGTTGGATACAACTGAGTGAACAACAACATTTTAGATATTTTGTGAAATTTTTAGCTATAGATATGCAGTTCTTCAAAAATGGACTTGTGTTAATATATCTTCAGTCAGCCTTTGCCTCCCAACTGAGCACAGACTGTAATTTTTTTGATGATCTCGCTTACATTATTCTCTGAGGTAAAGTCCTTTGGGATAGAGATACTGACAAAAGCATGCAGCAATCTGTTACCCAAACTATTAGGAAAAAAAATTTGTGCGGCCTCCGCTCAGGTAGGTTAGAAGAATGCATTTCAAAATGGTGAGCTGTGAGTCACATATGTGGAATAACATTGCTATAATAGCTCAAGATAATTTTTAAAATTAAAGAGTATAATATTAGTACAATGGGCTAGAGTAAAACACTTTGAAATACATTTTGTAACCTAAAGATAGTGCTTTATCTGTATTTATATTAGTTTTGGCAAAAGTATCAAAAACATCTAGTTCAAGTAAACAGTTAAAGAATTGGAAGGAAGTAGAGAGATAGCCTAGTCTGCTGCTGCTGCTGCTGCTGTTAACTCACTTCAGTCATGTCTGACTCTGTGCGACCCCATAGACGATAGCCCACCAGGCTCCCCCATCCCTGGGATTCTCCAGGCAAGAACAGCGGAGTGGGTTGCCATTGCCTTCTGTGATTAACCTAGTCTAATGCCTTTTAAAATATATATTGTTGTTGTCAGCTGTTCACTCACTAAGTGGTGAGTGACTCTTCGTGACCCCATGGACTGCAGCATGCAAGGTCCCCCCTATCCTTCACTATCTCCTGGAGCTTGCTCAAATTCATGTCCACTGAGTTGGTGATGTTATCTAAACATCTCATGGTCTGTCATCCTCTTCTACTCCTGCCTTCAATCTTTCCCAGCATCAAGGCTTTTTCCAGCCAGTCAGCTCTTCGCCTCAGGTGGCCAAAATATCAGAGCTTTAGCTTCAGCATCAGTTCTTCCAGTGAATATTCAGGGTTGGTTTCCTTTAAGATTGACTAGTTGANATCTTTCCCAGCATCAAGGCTTTTTCCAGCCAGTCAGCTCTTCGCCTCAGGTGGCCAAAATATCAGAGCTTTAGCTTCAGCATCAGTTCTTCCAGTGAATATTCAGGGTTGGTTTCCTTTAAGATTGACTAGTTGAACATATATGCATAAATAAATGGAACTCGAAAATGTTCAAGTGGGTTACCCAAGCTCATGTAATTAATTAAAGACAGAACCAAGTCTAGAAAGTAAAGTTGAATGAGCATGATCTATGCATACGTCTAGAATTTATAGAAATTATGCATATACTTAACTAGTTGCTCAGTGCCTAAGCTCCTAAGCTGAGCGCTGAAGGACTGATGCTTTTGAACTGTGGTGTTGGAGAAGACTCTTGTTGTCCCTTGGACTGCACAGCGATCCAACCAGTCCATCTTAAAGGAAATCAGTCCTGAATATTCATTGGAATGACTGATGTTGAAGCTGAAACTCCAATATTTTGGCCATCTGATGCAAAAAACTGACTCATTTGAAAAGATAACAATATTGTAATGTAAAAAAAGAAAAGAGTAGAAAAGACCCTGATGCTGGGAAAGATTGAAGGCAGGAGGAGAAGAGGACAACAGAGGATGAGTTGGTTGGATGGCATCACCGATTGGATGGACATGAGTCTGAGTAAACTCTGGGCATTGGTGATGGACAGAGAGACCTGTTGTGCTGCAGTCCGTGGGGTCGCAGAGAGTTGGACACGACTGAGTGACTGAACTGAACTGAACCGTCTAGTTGCTTTTTTACATATTTTCTGCTTGAAACTTCCCTTGTCTTAAATCTTTCCATGTTAATTTTGACATGCATATCCAGGGAATCTTCCCTTAACCGTCCCCTCCTCAAAGTCTTTCAGTTTTCAGGCCTCCTCTCATATGTGTTTCTGGTGTACAGCACTGAGCTCTGTTAGGTTATTATACAGCAACTTACTATTCCAAATAGACCTGATTGCTCTCTTCCTGTTTTTACTCCCTGATATCTGAAGTCTGACATTTATGTGATGTCCCCTTAAAACACAGAAAGATATTTAATAATATGGAGTCAGTAAAGATGTTTTAATGCATTAAAATTGCAAATGAATGACTTATGTTGCTCTTATATATGTGTATACATTTATTATTTTTTTAAATATAAATTTATTTATTTTAATTGGAGGTTAATTACTTTATAATATTGTATTGGTTTTGCCATACATCAACATGAATCCGCCACAGATATACACGTGTTCCCCATCCTGAACCCCCCTCCCTCCTCCCTGCCTGTACCATCCCTCTGGGTCATCTCAGTGTACCAGCTCCAAGCATCCTGTATCATGCATCGAACCTGGACTGTCGATTCATTTCACATATGAAATTATACATGTTTCAATGCCATTCTCCCAAATTATTCCTCCCTCTCTCTCTCCCACAGAGTCCAAAAGACTGTTCTATACATCTGTGTCTATTTTGCTGTCTTTCATACAGGGTTATCATTACCATCTTTCTAAATTCCATATATATGGGTTAGTATACTGTTTTGTTTTTCTTTCTGGCTTACTTCACTCTGTATAATAGGCTCCAGTTTCATCCACCTCATTAGAACTGACTCAAATGTATTCTTTTTAAAAACAAAAATTACAGTTTAGGCTCTATGAGAAGATTTGAAAAAAACGGGCATATGATTGACCACATTGCAATCTATTTCAAAACTATGCTTTCTACTTTGGGAGGATTCTATCAGATAAATGTCATCATTATATGCTTAAAGATAGCCACCAAAATGAAGAATATAACTTAAGAATAAGAAGACAAAATGGTTAAATACAATTAGAACAATATGAATCTTTAATTAACCCAGATAAGATTTATTTTCCTGTTACCCTGGTGCCTCACTGGTAAAAGAATCTGCCTGCCAATGCAGGAGACCTGAGTTTGATTTATCTCTTGGTCAGGAAGCTCCTCTGGAGGGGGAAATGGCAATCCACTTCAGTATCCTTGACTGCGAAATCCATGAACAGAGGAGTCTGGTAGGCTACAGTCCTTGGGGTCACAAAGAGTCAGACACAACTGAGAGACTAACACTTTACCTAACATTCAGAAGCTGCTGCTGCTGCTAAGTTGCTTCAGCCATGTCCGACTCTGTGTGACCCTGTAGATTGCAGCCCACCAGGCTCCCCCGTCCCTGGGATTCTCAAAGCAAGAACACTGGAGTGGGTTGCCACTTCCTTCTCCAATGCAGGAAAGTGAAAAGTGAAAGTGAAGTCACTCAGTTGTGTCCGACTCTTAGCGACCCTATGGACTGCAGCCCACCAGGCTCCTCTGTCCATGGGATTTTCCAGGCAAGAGTGCTGGAGTGGGGTGCTATTGCCTTCTCTGAACATTTAGAAGAGACTTCGCTAAAAAATAATTTTAAAAAATAACAAAAACAAAAGCACTGAGAACAAGGATAAAGTCAAGCATAAAGTGTGGAAACTCCATCAAGGACAGTTATGGAAACATTTGGTTTTATAAATGTGAGAGAAAATATAAATGGAGTATGTCTAAACTGATTTTATAACACAAATATGAAATATGTTAACTAAACTTGGGAAGCAACTTCAAAGAAAAAGTGATAATTAAATGGTCTTTAAAAGTAAATAGTTTTCCCTTTATGTATTTTTCCTGTAGGGAAGTGTACTAGGAATGGCAAAGACGGTGGAAGAGAAGCAAAGCAAATCATGTTTTTATTGACAAAGAGACCAGTGGGCATCCCTTATTGGTTGGGAGAGTTGAATGGAATCAGAACAATAAGACATTCAGGGACACAATTATGAAAGGTCACATATATTTTAAAATATAATTCATATCTTATTTTTGATATACAGCAAAATGATATCTATATATAAATGTCAAAGTTTTGTGTTTTGGAAGTGGAGAAAGATGACTGAGAGGAAGAGGGACCAGAAAAATAAAGAACATGTGAGCAGAGCTTTTTTTTCTTTTTTCTTTCTGATCTAGTCTACTGTCTTTTCTTTCAGACTCTAAGTAGTATTTGGAAATTAATAATTCTCAACATATATTCTTGAATGAGGGAATGAGTGAACTGAAATAGGCTTCTAAAGAAGCAGCATTTAGACATGAAAAGCCCCGAAAGTGAAGTTGCTGAGTCGTGTCTGACTCTTTGTGACTCCATGGACTGTAGCCCACCAGGCCTCTTGGTCCATGGGATTTTCCAGGCAAGAATACTGGAGTGGGTTGCCGTTCCCTTCTCCAGGAGATCTTCCCAATCCAGGGATTGAACCCAGGTTTCCTACATTGTAGGCAGATGCTTAACCGTCTGAGCCACCAAGGAAGTCCTTTAGACATAATCAAGACAAATGTTAAGGATAGGAGGGCACAGTCTTGGCTATAGATCAGAGTGGGAGGTGTAGCCTAGACCTGTTTATTGATAAGTTGTTTATCTGTGTTTGTGAAGATGGGTGATGGTGGGGGATGGGCTAGATTGTAGTTTTTGATATTGTGCTTGTAATGGCCTCTATATAATGAACTCAGGTTTTAAGTCTTGGCCTGTATAATTTGGACAAAATAAAATAAAACAGATTACAGTACAACACAATGGACCATACAAGGTAAGTGATGCCAGGTAATCAGAGCAGTTTTTTAGATGTATTTATTAGTCTACACCATCATGTAAAAAGTATTTATTTCTGTGATTTGTAGTCAAAATATTTGAGTCTGAAAGCTAGTTGTTTAGAGAAGTGGCTTGGTCTGGACAGTTCTATGAACAAAAACATTTTTTCTTTTTCTCTTTCTCTTTTTTATTTATTCAAAAATTACATATGTATTTTAAATGCAAATTATTTTCAATTCTTTTGATTATGTAAATTCCTGCTTTAGAGATAAAAATGTGCAATATTATAGCAAAAAATATCTGGAGATAATTTGCTTCTTTAATAGAACTTATAAGATATAGTGATAACATAATAATAAGGTGTGGACTGAAGTCAGAAACTCACAGATTTGAAAAACAACTAATCATATTCAGACCAGCCTGCTGATTTTGTTTGGGGTGTTTATTTTGATCTCCTTTTCCTCATATGCAGAGTGAGCATAATTATATGATTTAGGTCTAAAGTTTTGGTAGAACAAATGAAGTAAATAAACTCCTCATTGTAGCTTCCATACTTACCTATTTTCAGTATTTGCATTATTAACACAACTGAAGAAAATTAGTCTATAAACGATAGTGACCTTTTAGTAATAAAGTATTAAAGGAAAGCAGAAAATGCAGAACTATGTTTCTGCCTGCCTTGGAATAATAAGGAGTTCTGTCTGCACAGGTACAATGACAGATACATCAAAGACAAGTACCACTGCAGAATATTTCCTTTATGCTATTAATGCTAACAGTTTCTCAATAAAAGAAAAATAGCTATGGACTTCCAGTGGTTAAGACTTTGTCTTTCAGTGCAGGGGTACGGGTCCCCAGATAGTACTAGTGGTAAGGAACCTTCCTGCCAGTGCAGGAGACTCAAGAGAAGCAGGTTCCGTCCCTGGGTTGGGAAGATCCCCTGGAGGAGGAAATAGCAACCCCCTCCAGTATTCTCGCTGGGAGAATCACATGGATAGAGGAGCCTTGCAAGCTACATACAGTCCACTGGATCACAAAGATTCGGACATGACTGAGAGTCTGAGCAATAACTGGCTAAAATAAAATGGAACAGATTAATTAGGTAAGATACCACCTGACTCAAGACAAAAAACAAAAAACATAAAGCAGAAGCAATACTGTAATGAATTCACCAAAGACTTTAAAGAACGGCTGAACATTTTAATAAGTCAGATTAAAGTTGAGATAGCTTAATGTTCAGGAACTTCCAACAGAAACCAGACTCTTCCACAGCGCCCTTCTTTGTATAAATAATGAATCCAAGACAGGAGAGCCATGCCTTTCCCACGTTTGTCTGTTTCTACTCTCTATCCCATTCCCAGAATCCCTGTATGCTAACTACATGTTAGCATTAAATCTCCTTACAAGATATCAAAGCATAAAAATACCACTTATATCACGGTAACTTGAATTTAACTCTTTTTTTTCTACTTCCTCATGCAGATGTCTGGAAGAGATATGTCACAGATCAACTGCACTCGGGTAAAGGAGTTTATTCTCCTGGGCCTCACGGATCAAGAGCAGTTGAAGATGCCCCTCTTTGTCCTGTTCTTATCCATCTACCTCTTCACAGTAGCAGGCAACCTGGGTCTGATCCTAGTCATCAGAACAGATTCAAGACTCCACACACCAATGTACTTCTTCCTTAGTAACTTGGCCTTTGTTGATTTCTGTTATGCTTCTGTCGTTACACCCAAAATGCTTGGAAATTTCTTGTACAAGCAAAATGTTCTCTCTTTCAGCTCATGTGCTGCCCAGCTGGGCTGTTTCCTCACATTCATGGTATCTGAGTGCTTGCTCCTGGCTTCCATGGCCTACGATNCTCTGAATTCTTTGTAATCAAACTTGACTTAGAATCATAATTTATATGTAGAAAGTATCATAGGAACTTATATGCCATTTCTCAAGTTTCACATATGCATATATATATTTAGACAAAATATATAAAAGTATATTTATATATTTAAAAAATTCATTCCATCTGATATCAATATAACTAGATATAAGCCAAAAGAAGACAAAACTGAGTTCCCTTTAACACCCAGTTTAAAATTATAAGAATGCTTTAATAATGTATCTTAGAATGCTTTTGTAATATATTTCCAATTAAATGGTAAGAGACAACTGTAAATCAGTGATTTCAATCTAAATTGATTTTTCTCCCAGGGGCTATTTGGCAATTTCTGGAAATATTATTGATTTTCACCATGACAAGGTGGTGTAAACAAGTAACCTTGCTATGTGGACAATCAAGGGTGTGCGCGTGTTAGTCGCTCAGTCGTGTCCGACTCTTTGTGACCCCACGGGCCATAACCTGCCAGGCTTCTCCATCCATGGGATTTTCCAGGCAAGAATATTGGAGTGGATTGCCATCTCCTTCTCCAAGGCTGTAGATGCTGCTACATAAACTGTAGTGGACATGAAAAATTCGTCACACACAAAACAGTTATATAGTCCTAAACGCTAAGTTCCAATGCTGAGAAAGTCTGCCCTCAGAAATTGTTTTCTAAGAATTGTAGACTTCATCCTGGTCAGACTGGGGAATGGTGTTACTAAAGCTTCCTACCTTCTTCACCACTCAGTCGTGTCTGACTCCCTGTGGCCCCATGGACGGTAGCCCATCATGTTCCTCTGTCCATGGAATTTTCCAGGCAAGAACACTGGAGTGGGTTACCATTTTCTCCTCTTGTGTCTCCAGCCTTAGCAGGCAGATTCTTTACCTCTAGCCACTTGAAAAGTATCCTATCGACTTGCTGATTTTCCCTTTATTTTTTTTCTATCAAGTGCCATTAAATCCCCAGCTGAATTATGCTTTTCTGCTCACATATGTCACTCTCTATTTCATAAACCTTGAGGTGACTGTGTCATTTGTTCATGAATTTATAATTGCTAAATTTACTATTTTCCTGTTATTTATTAAAAACCCATCTTTGTTTACTGTAGTCCTATTTTTCTATGACTTTAATATAAAATTTCAGCTTTCTTATAGTTACTATTTGCATGGAATCATTTTCTATCATTTTACTTTAAAAATATATTTATTACTTTATTTTTGGCTGCACTGGGTCTTCATTGCTCTGAGCTTGTTTTCTCTAGCTTTGGTGAGTGGTACTACTCTCTAGCTACAGTATCCAGGCTCCTCACTATGGTGAGTTCTCTTGATACAGAGTTCTGGCTCTTGAGCGTGGTTTCAGTAGCTGCAATGCACAGACATAGTTGCCTTGAGGCATATGAAATCTTCCCGGATCGGCATTTGAACCCACGTCCCCTGCACTGGCAGCAGCAAAAACTGAGTGAAAATTGTGTCTCTTTTAGACAGCCAGTAGTTGGATTTTTCCTTTTTTAAGTAACTAAATTGTATGGGAGACAGGGATCAAGACTATCCCCATGGAAAAGAAATGTAAAAAAGCAAAATGGCTGTCTGGGGAGGCCTTACAAATAGCTGTGAAAAGAAGAGAGGCAAAAAGCAAAGGAGAAAAGGAAAGATATAAGCATCTGAATGCAGAGTTCCAGAGAAGAGCAAGAAGAGATAAGAAAGCCTTCTTCAGTGATCAATGCAAAGAAATAGAGGAAAAGAACAGAATGGGAAAGACTAGAGATCTCTTCAAGAAAATTAGAGATACCAAGGGAACATTTCATGCAAAGATGGGCTTGATAAAGGGCAGAAATGGTATGGATCTAACAGAAGCAGAATATATTAAGAAGAGGTGGCAAGAATACACAGAAGAACTGTACAAAAAAGATCTTCACGACCCAGATAATCCNCCCTCTCTCTCTCTCTCTCTCTCTCTATATATATATATATGGTAAAAGTAAGCTTACATTGTAATCTGTGGAACTGCAAAATAAGCTCTGTAAAAATAGGAACTAGTTACAAGAACAAAAGTTGAAGACATGTTTCAGAAATATGTAATTTTGCAAAAATATTCATTTTAAAAATATTATATTCTCTATAAGTTTTTCTTGTTGCATGACAATATATTTTTTCAACATGAAATATATGGGTCATCAACATTCAAGAAGCTGATCAAAGCAATCTCTTTCTTTGTCCCCCACATCCTTCTCTCTTTTCATTCTCTCTGTCTCAGGGAATAATTTTGTCAACAATTGATTTTCTTGGCTCTAGAAATAATACTTTCTGTTTGATCGCTGTTGCCTGGTCAATCATCACTATTGTTTATACTGTCTTCATTCTCCAACCTGGCCTCCCATTTCCAATACTCTCTTAAATATTTCTCCATGATATTTAAATATTTTAAATCTTGAAAACAGTTTTCTGGTTCTTAAATTCTACAAGGGCAGTGTCCGATGTAACACAAATTCCTAGAATTAGGTTTGGCATATATTTGATGCTTAGAAATATTCCAGAATTTAAACAAACTGTCTTGCATTAGACAATACTACTTATGTTACTTAAATTAACTTTTCATTTTTCATTAATTAATGTCATTTATTTTTTATTTAAATTATTTAGTTAAATTTTGTTTAACAGCTTCTGTTTATGGAGGTACTTTTCTGACTTGTTTCCTTTCTTTGGATAAATTCCTTCAATAATCATGAGTCTTTTTTTCCATCAATAACAGTACTGGCATGGACTGTTGTTGGCATGTGTTTATTATGCAGCTAAGCACAAGTTCATGATTAGCATTCAGTAAAGCTTCAAATAAAATACACAACTTCTATTTCATCTTCTAAGACTTTCTTTAATACTAAAATTAAGTAAAATTAAGAAGTGATTTTCCCCTTAGAGTTCAAACCTATATCTTTAGAAACTGCAGTCTGTAAAAACATATATAACTCATTAGAAATGCTGCTGAATTAAAAATATAGGGAGGGCGGGAAGATGGCGGAGGAATAAGACGGGAGATCACTTTCTCCCACACAATTTCATCAAAAGAACAATCCAACGCTGAGTAAATTCCACAAAACAACTTCTGAAGGCTGGCAGAGGACTTCAGNCACAGACCGGACCTCGGCACAGTGCGGCCGTGGCACACAGCCGGAACCCCAGTGAAGGGAGACCGCAGCACACAGCCCGGAAATCTGTGCAGGGTGACTGGGGTACAGAGCTCAGAACTCTTCGCTAGTCAACCGCAGAACACAGCCCTGACCTTGGCGTGGGCGACCATGGCAAACAGGAGGGAAATCGTCTTCAGCTGACGGTGGAACATATCTCGGACCTCGGCACAGGGCGACCACGGCACACATCCAGGACCTGGGGAGATGGCGACCACGGCACACAGCTCAGACCTCGGTGCCAGGCTAATATGTCACACAGCCCGAACCTCAGTGCAGTGCGACCACGGCACACAGCCCGATCCTCAGTGAAGGGTGTTCGCAGCACACAGCCCGGACCTCGGCACAAGGCTATCGCAGCACACAGCCCGGAATTCAGTTCAAGGCTACCGAGGCACACAGGCCGGACCTCGGCGCAGGGCAACCGTGGCACACAGCGTGGACTTCCGTGCAGGGGACCATGGCACACAGCCGGGACCTTGGCACAGGGTGACTGTGACACACAGCCCAGACCTTGACGAAGGGCGACCTTGGCACACTGCCCAAAACAGTGAAGGGCAACCACGGCACACAGCCAGTAACTTGTTGCTAGCCGACCGCAGAACACAGCCCGGAAACTGGCGCAGGTAGACCACGGCACACAGTCCCAACCTCAGTGAAGGGCGACCGCGGCACACAGCATGGAACTCGCCACTAGCCAAACGTGGAACACAGCGCTGACTTCGGTGCACGGTGACCACAGCACACAGCCCAGAGCTCAGGGGAGGGCGACCACGTAACACAGCCTGGAACTCGTTGCTAGCTGATCGCAGAACACAGTCTGGACCTCGGAGCAAGGTGAGCATGACACTCAGGCCGGACCTCAGCGCAGGGCGACAGCAACACATAGGCGGAACCTCGGCGCAGGGTGACCGTGGCACACATGTCGGACCTCGGCACAGGGTGACTCTGGCACACAACACGTACCTCAGCGCAGGGTGTCTGCGGAACACAGGCAGTACATCTGCTCAGGGCGACCGCAGCTCACAGCCTGGACCTCTGGAGGCTAGCGCGGCACACAGCCCGGACGTTGGCAAAGAGGAACCGCAGCACAGAGCCGGGAACAGGTCGCAAGTCGAGGGCAGAACACATGCCGGACCTGGGCACAGGGCGATCATGGCACACAGCCCGGACCTGGGGTGTTGGCGACCGCAGCACACAGCCCGAACCTCAGTGAAGGGCGACTGTGGCACACAGCATGGAACTCGTCACTAGCCGACCGCTGAACACAGCCCAGACTTTGGCGCAGGGTTACCGTGGTACACAGGCCAGACTTCGATGCAGGGCCACAGCGGCACACATCCCAATCCTCGGTGAAGTGCAAGAGTGGCACACATCCCGGACCTTGAAGCAAGGCGACATTGAAACACAGCACGGATATCAGCAGATGTTCACTGCGGCACACACCCAGAATCTCGTAGCAGTGTGACCACGGCACACAGGTCGGACCTCGGCTCAGGGTGACCGTGGCACACAGCCCGGACCTCAGCGCAGGGCGACCACAGAAAACAGGACGGACCTCGTCGAAGGGCGACCAAGGCACACAGCCCGGACTTCAGCGTAAGGTGACCCTGGCACACAGCATGGACCTCGGCTGATGGCAATCGCAACACACAGCCTGGACTTCGTCACAGAGCGACCACATCACTGAGCCCGGAACTCTTCACTAGCCGACCGTGGAACACAGCCCGGAACTTGGTGCAGCACGACTGTGGTACACAGCCTGGACCTTGTTGAAGGACAACCGTGTCACACAGCTCAGAAATCTGTGCAGGGCGATAGTGGCACAGAGCGCGGAACTCGTTGCTAGTCAACTGCAGAACACAGCCCGAACCTCACGAAAGGGCGACTGAGGCACACAGCCCACAACTCGTCACCAGCTGACTGTGGAACACAGCCCGGACTTTGGCGCAGGGTGACCGCGGAACACAGGTCAGTCTTCAGCGAAGGGCTACCGCGGCACACAGCCAAACCTCAGTGAAGTGTGATTGCAGCACACAGCCCGGACCTCGAATAAAGGCGACCCTGGCACACAGCACAAACGTAAGCAGATGGAGATGCATCACACAACCCGGACCTTGTCACAGTGTGACCGCAGCACAGAGCCCGGAACTCATCACTAGCCGACCACGGAACACAACCTGGACCTCACTGCAGGATGACTGCAGCATACAGCCCGGATCTCGGTACCAGGCGACTGTGGCACACAGCCCCAACATCAGTGCAGGGAGACACTGGCACCCAGCATGGAGCTCGGGGATGGACAAAGGTGGCAAACAGCCCTGACCTCGGTTCAGGGTGACACTGACACACAGCAGGGACCTCGGCTTATGGCGACCGCATCACACAGCCCAAACCTCGGCTTATGGCGACTGCATCACACAGCCCAGACCTCAGCACAGACCGACCACAGCATAGAGCCTGGAACTCGTCACTAGCCGACCATGGAACACAGCAGGGACCTCGGCGCTGGGCTACTGCGGCACACAGCCTGGGCCTTGGCAAAAGTCTAGCGTGGCACACAGCCGGATCTCCTCACAGGGCGACCGCAGCACACAGCCCGAACCTCAGTGAAGGGCAACCATGGCACACAGCACGGAATCTGAGCAGGGAGACCATGGCACAGAGCTCGGAACTCGTCACAAGCCAACCGCGGAACACAGCCCGGACCTCGGCACAGGGTGACCGTGGCACACAGCCCGAACTTCAGTGAAGGCGACTGCGGAACACAGCCCAGAACAAGTCTCCAGCCGACCGTGGAGCACAACCCGGACCTCGGGGCCGGTTGACCGTGGCCCAAGCCCGGACATCGGCACCAGGCTACCGTGGCACACAGCCCGAACCCCAGTGAAGGGCAACAGCAGCACAGAGCCCAGAAATCTGTGCAGGGAGACCGTGGCACAGAGCCAGGAACTCGTCGCTAGCCAATCGCAGAACACAGCCCGGACCTCAGCATAGGGCAACCACGGCAAACAAGCCGGACCTCANCCTGGAGAGCCTAAGGTGTTGAAACCATCTGAATGGTAAGAGTGCTGCTGCTGTTGCTAAGTTGCTTCAGTTGTGTCCGACTCTGTGCGACCCTATAAACGGCATCCCAGCAGACTCCCTCATCCCTGAGATTCTCAATGTAAGAACACTGGAGTGGGTTGCCATTTCTTTCTCCAATGCAGGGAAGTGAAAAGTGAAAGTGAAGTCACTCATTGTCCAGCTCTTAGCAACCCCATGGACTGCAGCCTACCGGGCTCCTCTGTCTATGGGATTTTCCAGGCAAGATCACTGGAGTGGGTTGCCATTGTCTTTTCCATGGTAGACGTGAGTGAACCCATAAGTCTACTATATGAACTTTTAGGAGTCCAGGGGACCTTTGCAGAGATTTACTCATTTTATAGCCACCCAAGCCAAGACTCAGGTACATTCCCTGCTGTTTAAAATCGCCACTGACCAATATGGGATGATCTGCTTCTTTCTTTTGTTTTTCTCCGCCCTTCATGTATGCTTATCTAGTTTCAGATCTCAACCAGGAAACTCTCATGTCTGCAAACCAATACCAAGTTATCTTGATGTTGCTTGTCCAGGGCTCTGCTTTGATAGCCATTGCCTCAGATGATCTCTTCATCATATCTATGTTCAGCTTCTGGTGGCTTTTCTTGCTTAAGAGTAAGTGCCTACATTTCTTTTTTGGAGAACTGCATCAGGTTTCTTGAAGCCGTTATGCCTGTGGGCCAGGTAAGACAGAAGCAACTGGAAATTTACATCCCACAGGGACTAGCCCTTAGCAACGATTGATATGAGCACAGGAGTATACAGGTGGCCTTTGGACACTGCAAGTTTGAATTTCACAGGTCTACCTATGCATGAATAATTTCCCATTAGTAAATATTATAGTACTACAAGGTCTCTGATTGTTTGAATCCATTGATGGAGGGAGGAATCATTGATACAGTAGGCCCATGCTAAGTTATACACAGATTAATCCATGCATTTATGGGTTATGGGTTGTTCAGGGTCAGCTGTTTGTATTCAAGCTCTTTTGCCCACTCAGATCAACTTGAGCTACCTGTCTCCAGAACTCTTCCATGGAATCGCACCAAAATTCCTATCATGGGAACTTTGATACTGTATCTTTGCTTGGTTTACTTTTTTACCAGGTGCCACTTCCCATTCAATCCAATAGATATTTGTGGGAAAAATTCTTAACAAATCACATTTACACCAATCATTGATTCAGTCTCATTTTGGGGGAACCCAAATTAAGATGGTATTATAATTTTTTTACAATATATTATTTGTGTAATTTTCCAGACGGGAAAGTCCTCTTGATAGTCATATATAATGAAACATTAAAATTGTTTAACATTCATCAACTTTTCTCAGCCTACTTAATAGGAAGTGCTTCTAGCACCTCTTCTTATCACAAAAAGGGCTCAGAAGTTTAAAAACAAAACTTTGAAAAAGTAAAAGTCTGAAGAATTATTTAGGCTATGTTGTCAAATCTAGTTTGCTCTTAGCCATGAAATTCTGGGTCCTTTTTCTTCTGGGGCCTTCCCTGGTAGCTCAAATAGTAAAGAATTTGTCTGCGATACAGGAGACACAGGTTCAATCCCTGGGTCAGGAAGATCCCCTGGAGAAGGGAATGGCAACCCACTTTAGTATTCTTTTCTGGAGAATCCCATGGATAGAGGAAATTGACAGGCTATAGTCAATGGGATCTCGAAGAGTCAGGCATGACTGGGTGACTTCATTTTCTTTCTTTTCTTCTAGAAAAAGAAAGGTAACTGAATGAATATGGATATCAGGAGGGATGAATTTGACTCCTGATAGAACTACTAACTTTATTTCCTGTTTAAGATCTGAGCTTTCTCCTTGGTAAATGATTGGGTTGTGTTAGATACATGATTTTATTTTTTGTAAAATTATTTTTGTTAGAGTTTTTTAAATGTTATTAATAATAATATCAATGTATTCATGGGTGCTAAGTCATGTCTGACCCTTGGTGACCCTGTGGGCTGTAACCCACCAGGTTCCTCTGTCCTTGGGATTCTCAAGGCAAGAATACTGGAGTGGGTTGTCATGCCTTCCTCCAGGGGATCCTCCCCACAAAGAGATCAAACCTGCATCTCTACATCTCCTGCATTGGCAGATGGGTTCTTTACCACTAGCACCACCTGGGAAGCTCCAATAAACAATAATAACTAAAATCAGTCTGGTGGAGTCGGGTGGTAGAGCCAAAGCTCTGCCCAGTTTTTCCTCTTAACACATTTTCCAGCGATCTCCCTTCTGTTCACTCAGAAACAACTTGAGTCAGTGCCAGAAGCCCAAGTTGCTTTCATGGCACTCTCTGAAAGCTGTGAGACTAAATGCGACCTATGGGCTCATGCTGCTTGGTAGTTCTTTGAGTTCCAATCTTTTCATAAGCATCATAGGAATTCTATTTTGACAAGGGAAATCTCACCTGTGCTGTTTCTGAGCTGTCCTAAATTTCCCCCAATCCTCACAATATTAATGTCCAGCTGTTCTTCCAATTATAAACTTTCTTCAATGTAGTCTCATTCATGAGGGTGTAAATTCTACCAGTCTGAAAACGGCAAAACCTAAATTTGAAAAAGAAGCTTTAATTTTTTTTTCTCTTGTTTGTTGGTTTTTGGCCACATGGCTTGTGAGATTTTAGTTCCCTGAACAAGGATTGAACTCAGGTGCTCAGAAGTGAGAAGCCAGAGCCCTAACCACTGGATCACCAGGGAACATCTAAGAAAGCTTATCTCTTGAAAACTTTGAGATCTAGGTAACTAGCATTGCTTGGAAAACAGTTGTGATTTTCAAACTGTTAAGTATAACTTTTCCTTAATAATGCTGTTAAGGAAAACATGAAATTGTGAAAATTGCTGTGTGGGTCTGATTTAAAATGTGTTATCGAAATGAGGTTAATTTTATTGATGTGTTTGGGGATTCAAGGTTTCAATGATCATAATTTGTCATAATTTTTGTTATAATCTATTCCACAAAGTTTCTATATAACTGTAGTAATACATTTGCTTTATTTACAGAGGTTCAATCCCCAGGTTCTCTCAGATCAGTCTCTTGTGACAACTCAGAAAGGAATGTGAGATAAATGAGTCCCAGTGGTACTTTCTCATGGAGATGGCAGGAAATCTTTTTTCAAGTTCTCCCAGGCTTTCAAATGAAGATCTTGGGAGAGGAAAAAAAAAAAAACACACAAAACTCACAAATCTCCCAAACTCTCTGTCTACAAGGGAAAATCCCATTGTTGAGGACTATTTTCCAGGGAACAGCTGCCAGGAGCACTATCTAAACTGCATGTTTGTTTGTAAAGCTCCTGCCTCAATAGCATGCTTATCTCATTTGCAAGCTTATTTGTCAAGTTTCTTTCCAGCAGTGAAAAACCTGGCCCCACTACTTAAAAGCCATTTAATTACTTGTTCAACACCAATACACATGTACAGCCTTTCAGAATTAACTTGGACCACCATGAGAAACAGATTTATAAACCAGAATGTAAAGTTTATATTCAGTTCCTTTTATCTGTAATTTTACAATGACTAATCAAAGAACCATTTTCTAAAGTTACTCATGACAATAAATCTCCCATCTTAAGTGTTATTACATCATACATCCATAATACAGTTAAATACATTTGTATGCAATTTTTCCTGGCATTGTCTGACAATCTCACTAACTTTTATGTATATATAAAATTTAGTCTTTGCAATATGCAGCTCTATGAATTTGTGATAATTGCAGAGAGTTAAATAACAACCCTCTAGGTAACATGCAGAACAATTCCTTCACCTTAAAAATTCCCTTAATGTATCTCCTAGTCAAATACTCTCCCCTCCCCAAAACTTTGATCAACTGAACTGAACTCTTTCTCCTAAAGTTTAAGAAATGGAAAGATAAACCTTTCCCTAGGAAGAGCCCTTGATGACATATATATATANGGAGCCTGGTGGGCTGCAGTCCATGGGGTCACCAAGAGTCGGACACGACTGAGCGACTTCACTTTCACTTTCATGCATTGGAGAAAGAAATGGCAACCCACTCCAGTGTTCTTGCCTGGAGAATCCCAGGGATGGGGGAGCCTGGTGGGCAGCTGTCTATGGGGTCGCAAAGAGTCGGACACGACTGAAGTGACTTAGCAGCAGCAGCAGCAGCAGCAAGTCCAAGATCAAGGTCTTGATCAATTTGGTTCTTTGTAGGAACTCTCTTGCTGGATTGTATGTGGCTGCTATCTGACAGTGCTCACTTCACATGGCCTCTTCTGTGTGTGTTTGTGTATTGGAGAGTGTGATGTTTGTGTGTGTTTGTGTGCAAAGAAAGAGAGAACAAGCTAGTGTCTCTCCTTATAAGGCCACTGATTTATCATGAGGATCCCATTCTCATTATTGCTTCTAACCCTACCTCCCTCCCTAAGGACCATCTGCGAATATCATCACATTGGGTTTGGGCCCTTGATCTATGAATTTGGGGAGGATACAGTTCAGTTTACAGCAGACACATTGTTTCCATGTAAATTTTAAAACCATCTTCTATCTGTACACCCTTGTTGTAGACACAGAAGAGCTAAGAAAGCTCTCTGGGAGAGTGTTCTTTAGAGTAGGTCATCAATGAAATCACGTAATGATGGAGAGAGACAACCTAAAGAGAAAATGAACACTTCATGAACATTTCAAAGAACAGGACAATGATGTTCAGAAATAGATTCTTGGAGAAGTTATATATTTATTTCTTTGAAAGAGATGTAGTTAGAAAACTCACAAGGTAATTTTTATCTTTCTTGCAAGGATAGATTTAAATTCTTTGTTAAACAACAACCACCACATAACAATTAAAGCAACAAATAAATAAGAGTAATTAAAAAACTAGAAAGTCTTAGGAAATGATATCAAATGAAGAACTGTACACCTGAAGTTCTTCAAAACAGAATAATAATGCTAATTGATCTCCAGCCTACCTTGGGATCCCTTTGGGGTGTGGGCTCTAAGCTTTCTGATTATTTTACTTGCCTCTTACTCTAAGTAAGAAAGAACCCTTGGGATATGTCAGTGACAAAACCTTGCAGTTTGCTGCTGCCCAGACCTATTTGGAGAAGAAATAGGAACACAGTCTGCCCAGGTATAGTTTAGAAGAGTATATTTAAAAATTGGGATACAAATGACAGTTTTAAAATGAATTAGAATAGAATAAATTTTAGAATAAAATATTTTGGATGACATTTTGGAAACAAGGGAAAGAATATCTCCTTTAATCTTATTTCAGTTATGCAGACATGTGGTATTATATAAAATTCATTTTTAATAGTTTGGGATGAAAAAAATATTTAAAATCTCAAATATTTTGAGATTCAAATATTCAAAAAAATTTTGAATAGAGATAGAATCTATTCAAACATTTAGACAAGTTAGACACTTAACTGATTAGATTGTAAACTATGTCAAGACTCCTTCCCATTTTAGCAAATCTAGTCATTTTACCCAGAATGAGAGATAAGCACATTAAATTAAATAATCATTGTGCCTTAACATATTTGATACAAATAAAAGTATGAATTATGAATGGGCATAAATTGAAATAGCATGACAAAATTAATATTTAATTCATTATCACCAGGCATGTAAAAGGGGCTATATGTTAAGAAATGAATAAAGAATTCATGACTCCCACCCATGGAGTAGATAATCTGTCAAAAGAAAAAATATAGAAATCAGATGGAAATCATAAGTTATATGTAAATAAATTATGTATAAAATGTTTCCAGAACATAAAAATGAAAACTGGTAAGTAACAGAGGAACTGGAATTTAAAGAATTCTCTTCTCAGTAGAGGTTGAGTTTTGATAGGCTTTGAAGAATAAATAGGATTTTTTCTTCCAACTCTTTAATTACCATTCACCTGGTAGAGATAAGTATAAGATAAAACACACAGGAAGTAGGGAAAAATGGAATGTCATACTGTAATTGAGGATTGCAAAATAATTCTGTATGTTGATTGCAGCATAAGAGATGTGAGTTTATAAAATCTGAATTTAAAATATCATGAGTTCAATCATAAAAGATCATATATAATATACTTTCAAATATATTGTCAAATATATGCATGTGCTACCTTTAAGATAAGATAAAATGGCATACGGAAGCATGTTTAGTTGCTAAACAATGAACTCTTAGCTGCTGTCTTGGAACTAGTAAACCAAACTTCCAATAAAATACTTGCTTAATTATTTCAAAGCGGAATTCATTTATTCATGGGACCACTAACTAGGCTTTTAAACACTCTGATGACTTGCTTCATGTATTGATCAATGCCATCAAAAATTATCTTCTTCACATAGAAAGTTGTAGAAACATCCACACATGCACACTTAAAAATTATTTTTGATTTTTATAAAATAGGCACCACTTTAAATTAGGAAATTGAGGAATAAACTGCATTTTTGACATACTAAAATTAATGTCTTTTGAGGGTGACAGAGCCTTCAAATAAAGATCTCCCAATTTCATTCAGGATTCTTTCTGCTGTGCCTTGCTTGGCATAAATCTCAATGGAATGGCATTTTTCAACATTTATCTGTTAGAAAATCAATTGTTCATTACTGAGACTCTATTGTATTTTTTTCTCATAGATAGAATAAGTGAAATAAAATATAAATTTTACATTGACTTTTAAAGTTTTATTGGTGCATTTTTTTATTGATTTACAATATTGCAATTTCTGCTGAACAGCAAAGTGACTCAGTTATACATATACATCTATCCAATCTTTTGTAGATACTTTTCCATTTTGGAGTATTAGGTAGACTACCCTGCATTATAAAGTAGATGCTTGTTAGTTTTCTAATAGTGAGTGGGCTCCTGCATCAGAAGAACACTAGTTTGAAAGCCCTGTGCTATAGACAGGCTGTCTGAGCTTACTTCAGTTGCTTTACCTCTCAGTGTTTCTTCCCTGTCTATTAGATGAGAATATAAGAAGCACAGTAGGACTTCTCTCGTAGTCCAGTGGTTAAGAATCCACCTGGCAATGCAGGGGATGTGGGTTTGATACCTGGTCCAGGAAGATCCCACATGCCACGGGGCAACGAAGCCCATGTGACACAACTACTGAGCCAGTGCTCCGCAACACGGAAAGCCAGCAAAATGAGAAGCCTGGGCACCACACAGAGGGGCAGCGCTGGTCACTGCAAGCTGAGAATGCCTGAGTGCACCGGGGAAGACCACGGTGGCAAAAACCAAAAATTATATTTTTAAAATAACAAACAACCCATGAGGTAACCATAGTCCTTCATAAAGTTGCCCATTTACAGCATTTGCATTATTAACACGTTTGTGAAGACTATGTAGCAATCAATGATGGCCTCCCTGCAATAAGCAGTGAGTATAGAATAGATGGATAGAGCATGTTGTTCATTGATCTGTCAGCACTGCCACAGTGGGGGCTTTGTATCACATATGCAAGTCTGTCAGAGCGATGTCACTGCAGGGGGTTCATTTTCCTTTGTATTATTAATGTTAAGATATTTTTGATAAAAGCAATAACTTTAATGTTTTGAAAAAAATAATGTTAAATTTCAAACAACATAAGAGCTTTGAGCAAAGAGTCAATGTGGACTGAATCTTATCTACAGCTGTTAATTTCATAACATGCACTTGATTTGGGGGAGATAAATATGTCTATCCTATAAAACATCTCCGTTTACTCTTTGTCCCATCACCAGACTCAAGGATGCTAGGACTTTTACTGTTAGCATTTCATGTGGATAATAAGGATATTAAGACTTGAATTTAATTAAGTTGGATTTCATTATCCTCTCTTCATCCAGACAAGTGAAGATACATGATCCAGATAAATTGCACTGAGGTGACAGAATTTGTTCTCGTGGGCCTCACAGATCGTCAGGAGTTGAAGATGCCCCTCTTTGTCCTGTTCTTATCCATCTACCTCTTCACAGTAGCAGGCAACCTGGGTCTGATCTTAGTCATCAGAACAGATTCAAGACTCCACACACCAATGTACTTCTTTCTTAGTAACTTGGCTTTTGTTGATTTCTGTTATTCTTCTGTCATTACACCCAAAATGCTGGGGAATTTCTTGTACAAACAAAATGTTATCCCTTTCAATGAATGTGCTGCCCAGCTGGGCTGTTTCCTGGCCTTCATGACCGCGGAGTGTTTGCTACTGGCTTCCATGGCCTATGACCGGTATGTGGCCATCTGTAACCCTCTCCTCTACATGGTTGTGATGTCCCCGGGCATCTGTGTTCAGCTTGTGGCTGTCCCCTATGGCTACAGCTTCCTGGTTGCCCTGCTTCATACTATCCTCACCTTTCACCTCTCCTACTGCCATTCCAACATCATCAATCATTTCTATTGCGACGACATGCCTCTGCTCAGGCTCGCTGGATCAGACACTCACTCCAAGCAGCTATGGATCTTTGCCTGCGCTGGCCTCATGTTCATCTCTTCCCTTCTTGTTGTCTTTGTCTCCTACCTGCACATCGTTTCCGCCATCCTGAAGATGCGCTCTGCTGCAGGCAGACGCAAGGCTTTTTCCACCTGCGGCTCCCACATGCTGGCAGTCACCATATTCTATGGGACCCTCATCTTTATGTACTTACAGCCAAGTTCTAATCATTCCCTTGACACAGATAAGATGGCCTCTGTCTTCTATACAGTGATCATTCCCATGTTGAACCCTTTACTCTATAGCCTGAGGAATAAGGAAGTGAAAGCTGCCCTGAAAAAAGTCATCATGAATAAAAACCAGGCTTTTATGTTCATGAAATTAAGAAAGTGACTTGAATGAATAAAAACGGAATTTTCTTCACAGTCTGATTTTTTTTCTCTTAAGCTTCCAAAATGCCTATTCTTAACACTGGATTTCTACATGTATGTTCATCGTGCAATACAATTTTCTAAAGATTTTCACTTAGAATGAGATTTCAGATATAAAAGTGCCCAGTAGAATTTTTTGCCAATTCTCTCATTTTCAAATGAAATTATATTAAAAAATAATTCTTTGTTCCATAAGAATTTATACCAATGTTTTTTTTATTTCTCAAATGAATAATTGCATACAAATGATTATCTGGATATATAACTAGTTATAGGACAAAAGTTTCACCTTTCCACCACTTAAAAATCCCTGCTTCAGGATTCTCCAGTTCCATTAATCATATCCCATATGAAGAACAAAGATGCACATTGTACTTCTTTCCCTGATTTGCTAGTTTCTTAGAAAAATATAACATTATAAAACTATTAAATAAATCAAGTATACCCAATAAAAATAATTTTAAATTAATGAATGAATTAATAAAACTGCTCCATATTTATACATTTAACAAACTGTCTTTATTTATTTATTTTTCAAATTGTCTTTGTTCAGAATAATACATCTGAAGTTTACCTTAGTCACTGATTTAACATAGCCTGTCATCTGGTTTGATCTCTGAAGAATAATTTTTAAGTGAACTTTTTTTTTAAGCCTATGAGATCTTGTTATATTTTTTCAAGGTATCTAAAAAAGGTGTAACTCAAGAATGGGACCCCAGGGGTATCATATATTCTAAATTAATATACACAAAATAATTGAAACATCATAGATCATTTTCCAGTAGCAATGATCCTATGCAATTATACTGGGCAGA
Organism: Neotragus pygmaeus; assembly: GCA_006410875.1. Classification (NCBI taxonomy): domain Eukaryota; kingdom Metazoa; phylum Chordata; class Mammalia; order Artiodactyla; family Bovidae; genus Neotragus; species Neotragus pygmaeus. The sequence continues at coordinate 161,757 of SJYV01050589.1, read as the reverse complement.
TCTCAGGTAAGTTGGTCATCACTGGATAAAGTATAGTTTATAATATGATGAGCACACTAGGCAATGCAGCCTAGCTTGGAAAAGAACACAAGCCTTGTAGCCAAAGGATGGACTTAAACCGTGTGTGGGCTTCCTGTAGCTTATTTGTCAATTAAATAAGGATAGCATTACAAAATTTGGAGTCTTCACAAAAAAGTAATAATAAATCATAAGCATTTGCACATCACCTCTCTTGCTAAAGAACCTTAATTCTAGTCCCAACTATACTATACATGAGAGGCCAATTTATAAATGAGGATTAACATAGAAAACAGATAACTGTGATATAGATAGATAGATATAGATATACAGTTATGCATATATAATGTCAGAAAAGTATAATGATAATTGAACAGTTTGCAATTACACAGAAAATGATTTTTAGTTTGTAATTTTCATATCATTTTAATATATATTAATGAATATATGTATATGTGTGTGTGTGTTTAGTTGCTCAGTTATGTCTGACTCTTTGCAAACCAATGGACAGTAGTGCACCGGGCTGCTCTGTCCATGGAATTGTCCCAGCAAGAGTACAGGAGTGTGTTGTCATTTCCTACTCCAGTGGATCTTCCTGACCAAATAATCGAATCTGTATCTCCTGCATCTCCTGAGTTGGCAGGCAGATTCTTTATCACTAGCACCACCTGTGAAGACCATATGTGTGACAGTGTTTTTGTGTGTATACCATTTGAATGTTTAATGAAACATAACCAGAGAAAGGAAATATAGTAAACATTTTGGTGAATCATAGAGATACAGGGTTGACTTAATCTACAGTTCTCAAAAGTTTCTTTTTTTGTCTTTTCTTTAAACACATTTATCCACTATTTGAACATTTCAGTGGTTCCTGCAGCAAATTTTGAATCTCTATTCTATATACTCAAAGCCTGTCATTAATGTCTTTGAATTCACACTGTCCTGTCTTGGCAAGATGGAGCTTTTACCAGGACACAGCTCTTCAATTAAAGAGCATAGACTCCTTGGTGTCTAAAAGCCCAAATCTAAATGTTAAGTCTGACCTTTGAAGAGTCAAAACATCTCAGACACTTATGTATGCCTCCATCTCTTCAACACTGTGAAGGTGAAACAGATAGCAAAGCCTAAATCTATTGTCATGAGACCAAGACTATAGATTAATTCCTTTTCTAAATGTCATTCTACCAAAAATAACGTGAAACTATGAATTTATTTGACTTAAACATAAATAGCATGAATATATAAGATGAACATAGCAATTTAATATAGCTAAGCTCAATATTAAATTAGGCTTTATGTTTAAATGTTTTGTTTATCATATGAAGTGAAATTCTGAAAACTATGTTTTCACTTTTCTTTGAAGTTTCACATTTTTGTGACAATTATGTTATAACTTTCATCACATAGCATTCTTCTATCTATTGTAATAGAAGACATTGTCACAATCATTAAAAAAATCCAATATTATCTTTTCACTAAACAAACTTTCATACTTTATATGTAACTATATTTCACCTTTTCCTTCATTGCATTGGCTAGTACATTAAGAATAATATTTAGTAAGAGTCATGATTGTCTTAATTCTAGTTGAAATGCCTTGTGTTTCATCTTAATATATTACTATTAATATATTCATGGTCATCTCTTTAACTCTTGAAATATTTATCCTGCTATACTACTTATGATGCTGGAATTTTGTATACATGATATCCTATATTTTAATTCAAGATATTCTGTCTTCCTTAACAAATATCCTGACTACTGAGTGTGTTGGAATTCTTGCCTGCTGCAAATCCCTTCAAATCCAAAGCAGGCAGCACTGAAATCTGGGAATGGCTTATTGACCACTGAGGATTTATCGTTCCAATATGGTCACCATAAAATAAGCATGAGCGACGTCCTTAATCCACAATGTGAAAGATTATCTGCAATGGATGTTCTGCAGATAACAGTATGATATGCTTCTATATACAATTCATGGCCAAACACAATAATTCAGAAGTAACTGAATTCATCCTCTTGGGACTCACAGACAGTCTTGAGCTTCAAGTCCTTCTTTTTGGGATCTTTTTGGGGATCTACTTAATTAGTGTCACGGGTAATCTTGGATTAATCACACTAATTCATGTCAGTCCTCAGCTTCATACAGCTATGTATTATTTCCTCAGCCACCTAGCTTTTCTTGATTTTTGGTATACCTCCTCGGTCACTCCTAACACTCTGGTGAACTTTCTCCAAGAAACTAAAAGGATATCCTTACCTGCTTGTGCCACTCAGCTGTTTTGCTTTATCATGTTTGTGGTTTGTGAATTTTATATGCTCTCAGTAATGGCTTATGACAGGTATGTGGTCATTTATAATCCTTTACTCTACACCATTGTTGTGAACAAAAGGGTCTGTATTCAGATGGTGCTTAGCACATTTCTATATAGCTTTTCCGTGGGACTTCTACAAGCAATTCTTATATTCCACTTACCTTTCTGTCATTCAAACATAATAAATCACTTCTACTGTGATGATGTCCCCTTGGTTGCCCTGGCCTGTCATGAAACCCATCACAAATATATAAAAACCTTGCTATTGTTCACACTTTCTGGGCTCAATATCTTTTTCTCTCTTTTTATCGTTCTTGTCTCCTATGTATTCATTCTATTTGCCATTCTAAGGATTAAATCAGCTGCAGGAAGAAAAAAGGCATTTTCTTCTTGCGCTTTCCACTTGACTTCCATCGCTGTGTTTTATTGTCCGATCATCTTCGTGTATATGCAACCAGAAACAAGCCATTCCTTGCATACTTATAAAATATCTCCTGTGTTCTATATAGTGGTAATCCCCATGCTAAATCCTCTTATATACAGCCTGAGGAACAAGGAAGTAAAAAATGCTTTGAAGAGAACTATAGGAAAAGTGTATTCTACTATACTATAAGTGATCCATGTTTTAACTGAAAGCCTTCACATTTAGGAGGCCAAAAACAAACAAACAAACAAAAAACAAATGGTTTTTCTGCATGATCATGCCTTTAGTAACATGCTTTCTAACACTGCAATATTTAAAAAGTGAAAGTGATAGTGTTGTCTCAGTCTTGTCTAACTATTTGTGACCCCATGGACTGTAACCTGCCACGCTCCTCTGCCAAAGGAATCCTCCAGGCTAGAAGACTGGAGGGAGTTCCATTCCCTTCTCCTGTGGATCTTCCTGACACAGGGATGGAGCTAATCTCCTGCATTGCCAGCAGATTCTTTACCATCTGAGCCACAAGTGAAAGTTAATATTAATACAGAAGATACATTTAGTTTCTAATTTTATTTTTGTTATTTTTTAAATTATAACTTCTAATAATGCTGAATATGCATTGGAAAGACTGATGCTGAAGCTGAAGCTCCAATATTTTTGGCCAACTGATGTGAAGAGCTGATTGGAAAAGACCCTGATGCTTGTAAAGATTGAAGGCAGTAAGATAAGAGAATGACAGAGGATGAGATGGTTGGATAGCATCCTCAACTCAATGGATGTGAGTCTGAGCAAACTCCAGGAGATAATGAAGGACAGAGAAGCCTGGAGTGCTATGGTCTATGGGGTTGCAAAGGGTTGGACATGGTTAGTGATTGAACTACAACAGCAATATTGAAAGATATGAGGCTGAAATAAGTTCAGTTGCAAATAGTGGGTTAAATTTTCTTTAGTAGATCACTCTTTTTTTCATAGTGGAATTTTGACTAGAGTTCTTCAATTCATAAGTTTTACATGATAAAAAATCATATCATCTTTAGATTACTAAAGCAGCTTTCAGTTATTAGTATGATATAAAATACACTGATGCACACACACACACACACACACANCCTACCCTAGCCCCCGAAAATTTCCCTTGATTTATAGTATATTTGAGAAAGGCAGATGCCTTTTCACCTGAAATTTTTTCAGTTACCTTCCCTGTTGCCTCATGACATTGATCCAGTACATCAGGATATGTTAGATTGCAGGGACTTCACCTTAGCCCACTTGGAGAAAATCTAAGACAAATTTATCAGCAACTGCCATGTGCTTCCACTGTGTGCGGCCACAAACCTCTCTGTATGCAACTTTCCATGTGGCAGAGCCACTGGCAACAGCCCAGGAACCAAAAATACAATAATTAATACATAGTAAGTTGTTCTTTTTTTTCCAAGGAATTCAGAATGTTTCATTTAAAACAAGCTCCTGACTAAGGCTCCCTGGATACCAGCATCTCTTTGAGGTTGGGTGGGCCCTCTCTAACCCTGCAGACAGGGCAACTTCAGGAGGCTGGTCATGCTCAGGGCTGGTTGTTGGTTGTGGGCTCTGAGTATTGCCTTTCCTCAAACTGGGTGTCATCCCTTCCTCCCATGGCAGACCACGTGGACCAGCGTGTGCTAGGCATGGCCTGGGAGAGTCCAGCTGACAAGCTGACAGACTCTGTGCTGGGACATGGTCAGATGTTGTCCAGGCTCACCTTGGAGACTCCTGCTACAGGCTCCTGAGGGACTTGTGGTCGGGATGCTGAGTTCACTGGCCATGCCTGCTCACCAGAAAGGCCTGGGGCAGCCCGAGGGCACACCCTCTTGGGTGCCTTTGTCCAAACCTCAGTCAACTCCCACCTCATAGAATTTTGTTTCTCACTCTTCCTTGACTCTTTCCCTTTGTTTCATTACACAAATAACCTCACCCTATATCACAGAAAGAGTCTTCCTTATTTGGGACACAAAAGGATGTATTTAAATGCATGATTGTAAAATTCATCTCTAATATCACAGGATGGGGAGCCTGATGAAAAAAAGAGGTATGGAGAGCAGTGTCTAAGTCTGTCTTTTGCTGTTTGACCAGCTACAGCTTTCCAGCTTCATCACTTTGTGTCCTTTTAGTCCATAACTGGAGTAAGCAACCCACTGCTCCTTCCTTTGCAGAAGATTCAAACACTGCAAGTCTTTTCCCGCACTTGGTAATCCTCACTCAGTCTCACTCACTCATCACAATAAAAAAAATCTCAAGCCCCATAACCATTACTGGCTCCTCCTAGCCATATTTTCAGATCAGTTTGGGAGTTCACCCTCCTTTCCCTAGAAAGCCCCATTATGTGAACAAAACTCTTAATATCTTTTCTTCTGAGACATGTGATATCATCTGGCTCTACATCTAAAGCAAGTTGTGAATGGAGTGGTCCATATAGTTCTGTGAAATGTCAATTGACCTATGATTTGTGTGTTTTGTTTTCTAAATACTGAAGAGAAATAAATGAATACTGTTTTAATTTTTGAAGCTGAACTGAAATGTCAATCATAATTTTGATTTGAACATTAATCTCAGAAGGAAGGACTAAAAGTTACTTATTAGGAAAGTCATTTTTATCCAATGGTTTCCAAAAATTAAATACAAGGCCCATAGATTTAACACTTATTTTAAATAAATTTATAAGTTTAATATAAAGCCAATGAGACAGACTTCAAAAACAAATAATCAAAGCAGACATAGCAACGAATCAAATTATTTTCCCAAAAGAGATCATTAAAATTTTCCTTTACTCTGGATTCTTTAACTAAACATAGCTGAAAAAGTGATCTACCGTTTCAAGGGAAATAGTTTTCCCCCCAGTTACTAAACATTAAATAATTATGTTCTTGTATGTATAATTATATTGTCTTTCAATGTTTGTTAAAAAGAATGTAGTACAGAAAGAAATCTCCCTGAGGGACTACATACACACAATACAAAGTTGTCTCAGGTAATTTAAAATGTTACTGGCTTCACAAAGATTCCTTTCAGATACACTGAACTATTTAGGGGTTTGTTGTTGAACTGAATGATGATATATTGAATATTGAAAGGCATCAGGTAATAGAAAAATGTGCTCAATCCTTTTTTTTAGGGAAACAATTTTGACGTACAAAAATATAACTTTTATCCACTTAATAATTTAAGGATAATTATTGACCATCTTCTATATACTAAGTACAGTTGGAGGTAATGATTAAATTGAATATAAGATAGAAATATTATTGCTTGCCAAAAGGAGTTGAAGCTTAGGATGTGTTATAGATATATTGATAGCTGCCTTCAATATAGTGTGGTTTAAGTATAATGAAGGAATTAGTGGCTGCAAAAATGTATATAAGAGGAGGACTTAAACTGCTTTGAAATCCTCTAAGAGGAAGTGATTCAATAGAATAGAGAAAACTAAGTAGAAGGATAATCAGGCAAATAAAAAGAATGATGGCAGAGGAAAAGTGTTCTAGGAAGAGAATAAAGGGTGTATAGAATTTTGTTTCATATTTAAATATATAGAGCAGTTTGGAATACCTGTGACATAGAAACTAGATAAAAAATATTTCAGAAGTCATCTGATCTGAGATGCAGAAATGAAGTTTTCAAGGACTAAGTTAGAAAGAGCTTGAAATGTATTCAAAAGGCAATGGGAAGACACTGGAGGGTTTCATCAGAACAAAATAAGAATAAAGTTTCTGTAAAATTTCATATAAGCTGATATTTGAGGAACAGAGAACAGTGACTGACTGGGGGACAAGACTAAAAGCTAGGTTTCATTTGCAAAAAAATAAACAAGCAAAGACTCATTGTGCCTCGACCAGTAAAGCAATAAATATGAGCAGATTTGAAAACTGTGTAAGGGATACATTGTTAGTGTTGTCATTACATTGTTGATACAATGTCATCACGGTGTTGATACATTGTTAGTTTAGTCACTCAGTCATGTTTGACTCCTTGGAGAATCCCCCTGGAGCCCACCATCCTCTGTCCATGGGGTTTCCCAGGCAAAAATACTAGAGTGGGTTGCTGTTTCCTCCTCCAGGGGATCTTCCCGACACAGGCATTGACCCCACATCTACTGGGGCTCCTGTTTGACAGGCAGATTCTTTATCAGCAGTGAGGGGGCAAACTGCACATTGGCATGAGGACAAGGAAAGCACAGTAACAGAAACTGCCCTCTGATTTGGAGAGCAAATGGATAATGGCGCTGTTCACTGTGGCTCTTTGTGACCCCATGGACTGTAGCCCGCCAGGCTCCTCTGTCCATGGAATTCTCCAGGCAAGAATACTGGAGTGGGTTGCCATTTCCTCCTCCAGGGGATCTTCCCTACCCAGGGACTGAACCCATTTCTTTTATGCCTCCTGCATTGGCAGGCAGATTCTTTACCACTAATGTCATCTGGGAAGCCCATTCACTGCGCTAGGAAATATGGATTCCAAGTCTTGCTTTTTGGGTCCCGTGTGCAGAAATATCAAGGTCTTTTCTGTGTGCAATACGTTTGATGAAAGTATTTTTACTTTTGATAAATGGTAATTTCTGAGAGATATTTAGATGTATAGAACTGTAGCAGAAAAAAGATAGCTGAAAATTAATTTATTAATATATTTGCTCCTAATCTGCACATAGATGCCTATTCAGCACATAGGTTTGGATAACTGATCAAGAAGATGCCAAAATGACAGGAAAGAGCTTTGGAGAGAACACGAAGAACATCTAAAGCATAGTAATAGGAACAGACTCCAGGGTTGAGAATCAAAATGAACAAATAAAGACTGTTTTGCTTTAGAACCCAAACTTGTATTCAATAGAGTTCAGGGCTACAGTGCTGCCAAAAAATACAGGTTTTATTGGACTTGAAAATAGGGAAGTTGATAATAAACATGCTCAGGGAATTTTTTTGTTTTAACAGGAAAGAGAGGTGGATTACATCTTGTTAAGTTATAAATGGAGCTTCCAGGGTGGCAGTAGTGGTAAACAGTCTGCCTGTCAGTGCAGGAGACGTAAGAGACGCAGGTTACATATTTGAGTTGTGAAGATCCCTTTGAGTATGAAATGGTAACCCACTCCAATATCTTTGCCTGGAAAATTCCATGGAAGAGGAGTCTTATGGGCTACAATTCTTTGAATCACAAAAAGCCACTCTAATGGCAGAAAGTGCTTCTTGATGAGGGTGAAAGAGGAGAGTAAAGAAGTTGGCTTAAAACTCAACATTCAAAAAACTAAGATCATGGCATCCAGTCCCAACTCTTCATGGCAATAGAAGAGGAAAAAGTGGAAACTGACACATTTTACTTTCTTAGGCTCCAAAATCACTGAGGATGGTGACTGCAGCCTTGAATTTAAAATATGCTTGCTTCTTGGAAGAAAAGCTATGACAGATTTAGGCAGCATATTAAAAAGCCGAGACATCACTTTGTTGACAAAGGCCCGTAGGGTCAAAGCTATCATTTTTTTTTTCCAATAGTTGTGTATAAATGTGAGAGTTGGACCACAAAGAAGGCTGAGTGCCGAAGAATTTATGCTTCAAAGTGTTGTGCTGAAGAAGACTCTTGAGAGTCCCTTAGACAGCAAGGAGATCAAACCAGTCAATCCTAAAGGAAATCAACCCTGAATATTCACTGGAAGGACATGTGCTGAAGTTGAAGCTGCAATACTCTGGCCACCTGATGTGAAGACCAGCCTCATTGATAAAGACCCTGGTGCTGGGAAAGATTGAGGACAGGAGGAGAAGAAGTTGAGATGGGATGAGATGTCTGGATGGAATCAATGACTCAAAAGACATGAATTTGAGCAAACTCTGGGAGACAGTGAAGGACAGGGATGCCTGGCATGTTGCAGTCCATGGGGTCACAAAGATTCAGACACAACTTAGTGACTGAAAATGGTTACAAATATATTTGAGAAACTGGGGACAGATACCTGTTCCAATAAGTTTGGTTGAAAATTGGTGATGGTAACAGAAAGAGAAAGCAATAACCAAGATAAGTTTTCAAGGGAATGTCAATCCAAATTTAACACGGGAGGAGCTCTTATGTTTATTTTCTCATGTTTTAAGGTGTATGTGAAGTAACCTGAGACAATACAGTGATAAAGGAAAATCATATTAACTTATCCTACGCCCCGTTAAGAAAGGATGGGAACAAATTCAGCTGTACCAGTTTTTGAACACTGAGAATCCACCTTGGGTCTGTATCAGTCTTCTTCGAAATGATGTTCTTCTAAATGCTGTCCAAATGCTATTCACTTNTGTTTTAAGGTGTATGTGAAGTAACCTGAGACAATACAGTGATAAAGGAAAATCATATTAACTTATCCTACGCCCCGTTAAGAAAGGATGGGAACAAATTCAGCTGTACCAGTTTTTGAACACTGAGAATCCACCTTGGGTCTGTATCAGTCTTCTTCGAAATGATGTTCTTCTAAATGCTGTCCAAATGCTATTCACTTGGGACCATTTGATACTTCAAGATAGAGCTTAAAAACATATATCTTAATTGTCTGAAAACATTTTAAAATCTGGAAAATTGTTCACTGGTGTGTATTTTCCCAAAAGATAGCTAGAAAATTTCACAATGCATTCTCAATATCAATATTATGTATGTATTGAAAAAATAGAATATGAAGATAAACAAAATAAAGAAAATTTTATTATTATACCAAACTGGTTCCCTAAAGATACACACTGCTGGTATTTTAATTTATGACTTATGCTTTCCATGCTTGATTTTACTAATTTTCAATATTCTAATGAAATGATAAAATGAGTTCTGTGAAAGAAATTTACAGCTTAAGAAATTATGTTAATGTATTTGCTATCAAAGCAACTTTATATCCTGAATGTTTTTTTTTTTCTTTAAAGAAAAGTACAACACAGGCTTTGCTATTATATTGATTATAAAATTTTAATTGAAATTCTCCCTTTCTTCTTTTACAGCTTCTTAGTGGAATTTCCACCTGGACCAATATTTTTTTACAGTAAATTCACAAGTAAATCTACACATAATTCAGAGTCCTCATCAAGATTCTACTTTAACTGAATTTAGCATAACATCCTAGAAAGCCAGGGATACCTTCTCACACTTAATAATTCCTTACAGAGTAAAGATTATTTAGAGTGTGTGCTCTGGTGGAATTTACTGTAGAACTGTTTATTTCATGGCAGAAAGCAATCACTCAGCAGTTTCTGAGTTCATCCTCTTGGGGCTCACAGATAACCCAGAGCTTCAGCTCATTTTCTTTTGTGTTTTATTGTTGATCTACTTGATTACTGCCTTGGGTAATCTTGGTTTGATTGTGCTAATACAAGTGAGTCCTCAACTTCACACACCCATGTATTTTTTCCTCTGTCACCTGGCTTTTGTGGATTTTTATGGTTCCTCCACCATCACACCAAACACCCTTGTAAACACTTTTCGTGAAATTAAAAGCGTGTCACTTTATGCATGTGCCACTCAAGTGTGTGGCTTTATCACATTTTCAGTTTGGGAATTATTAATGTTGTCTGTCATGGCTTATGATCGGTACGTGGCCATATGCCACCCTTTACTCTATGTAGTTCTTATGCCTAGGAAACTTTGCATCCAAATGGTNTACATGGTCTTCATTCCTGATGCTGTGGCTATGCTGTCCATGGTGTCCCTGGGGCTGGGGGAAGGGAAGGTGGCGAGTACGCTTGTGATGGGGTTTCCAATCCTTCTCATCAGTGCAGACCTCTTCTGCAGTAGTTACTCCTTGCTGTTTAGTCACTAAGCCATGTTCTATTCTTTGTGGCCCCACAGACTGTAGCCCACCGGGCTCCTCTGTCCATGGGATTTCCCAGGCAAGACTACTGCAGTGGGTTGCTATTTCCTTCTCCAGGGGGTCTTCCTGATCCAAGGATCAAACTCTTGTCTCATGCTTAGCAAGCAAACTCTTTACCACCGAGCCCCCTGGGAAGCCTAGTGACTCTCTGGTAGTTAAAAAAAAAAAAAAAATTAAATCAATGTGTTTGTGCCTTTCACAAGTTCATCTAAAGTCCTCTTCTTCAAATGCCATGTTCTTAGACACTTGATATCCTCAGTCCCACAAACAAGTGTCCGGGGCTATTTATCACCGTCTATGGGTCAGACAGTGGCCATGAGCTTCAGGCCACACTCTCCCCATTTGAGATAGAAGACCATGATCTACCCAGAGATAAACTGCTCTCACCGCTATCACTCAGGACCACCTCTGTTTCCTATGTGGTGTAAAAGCCCTTCTTTGCACTTGGCTCAGATCTTATTGTGTGTGTGCTCAGTCATGTCAGACTCTGTGACTCCCTGGACCATAGCCCGCCAGGCTCTTCTGTGAGTGGAATTTTCCAGTGGGTTGTCATTTTCTACTCCAGAAACCTTCCCGACCTAGGAACTGAACCCCCATCTCTTGCATCTCCTGCACTGGCAGGCAGATTCGCTACCACTGTTGCCAGGCCAGTTTTATTTGGAACCTCTTTCTTTGGACCCTCTTAAGCTTCAAATATTATCTGGGACCTCCTAATTTGAAACACCTAGCTTATTAAACTGTAGCACAGACTGTATGGGGGTCTGTGTAACAGAGACAGGCAATATAAAAAATTTGGTACTAAAATCTCAACCTAATTTAACCGGGTTGTAAGCAAATGACTTCCAGTTGATGGATTGTTATTGGGCTGGACCGAAATTAGAGTTGGTGGGTCCTGTAATATCCAGCACAATAAGCAGCAGATGCTCAATGCTTACTTGCTGCCTCCTCATCTGGCACTTAGTTTCCGCTAGGGTGCACTAGAACACAGAACCATTTTATTTCTTCATCAGCAGGTCTGGCTTTTCTCCAAGGCCTATGCAGTAATGCTGATTTCCGTTTTCCAGAGACTCAAACATCATTCTTTTCCAACACAGATATTTCCAACATCTTTGGATTACTTGCAGAAGCTACTCTTTCTGAGATTAAATCAAATCTGGTAGTCTTTCGAAATATCCAACATATAGCTGAGAGCTATCATCCCTGTGACCTGCCTTATTCAATAGAATGCTTAAAAGCGTACAACTTCCGAGGCTAGAACTTTTTTTCCAGGGAAATTTTAAATGTTTGAACTCAACCACCATATCTTCATTGGAAGCCCAAGCCAGACACTCATCACATGGACTACATCCAGCTGTCAGCCTCATCAAATATATCAGACACGTGACTGAGGCCTTCACGGACCATACAGCCAGCCTACTGCCCAGCTGACACGACAATGTGGAGAGAGATTGTACATAACCCACAGGATTATGAGATAATAAATCATGGTTGCTTCAGGTCTCTAAAACTTGGGGGTTTTCTTTAAAAAGCTATTAGACAGTTGAAGCAATAGTGATCATAGAATGAATTGCAAAAAACTTTGAAGTGAAATGAGCTCTAATAAGAAATCCTGAAGATAGATTTTATGACTTTGACAGAAGGAAAATGTTTAAAATACTTTCCTAAAATAATTGAGGAATGTATTTTAGACACTCATAACCTTGTTCATGCTGATAGCTCTCTCTTTTTTGCCCCTTTTCTTTTATTTATTTATTTTAATTGGAGGCTACTTTACAATATTATATTGGTTTTGCCATACATGGTAGATCTCTTTAAACTTTTTTGAATTTCTACCAAGCCTCTAAGAAAAACCACAGAGTTAAATCATTACAGATTGGTTAGAAATAAAATGTAAACAAATATGATGACTTCTATACAATTTATGTTTAAGTTCCTTTGTCATTTACACTTTTATTCTACTAGAGAAAATGGTGTTATAAAAATCATAACATTTTTCCTAGGATAAAATGTCCACATTTAATAATAACTGTTCTTTCTTTCTTTGTAATAAGCTTTGTCTCTGAATTTTCTATCTGTATGTCTTTCTATTTATCACTCTATACATGTGTGGAATGAGGAGAATTTGTTAGAGAGTTTGAAGAAAAGAAGTGTTCATTTATCTCTGATTTGCGTTCTTTTAAGTGCTTTCTATTAGACTTCAGGAAAAAATAAAGTTAATTTCAAATTCTTTTCTTCTTTGAACAGAATGTTCAAACAACAATTTTCTGAGACTGAACTAAATGTATCTCCATGCTTCTAAACTCATGGCTTAATTATTATTCCTTACAACCCAACAGATAATTGAGTGGGTTGCAGATGTAGGGCTGGATCTTTGGTGCACTATAAACTATTACTCATTAACCTTGCAAAGTCCAAAAGCAAAGTTAACTCACTGCTTTAAAGTGCACTGACTTCTTATAAAACTAAAGCTGTAATAAGGCTCATGTGCATGTATGAGTGCTAAATCACTTCAGTCATGTCTGGCTGTTTGTGACCTTGTGGATTGTAGCCCACCAGGTTCCTCTGTCCAAGGGATTTTCCAGGCAAGAATATTGAAGTGGGTTACCATGTCCTCCTACAGGGTATCTTCCCGACCAAGGGTTTGAACTCCTGTTTTTTATGTATCCTGCATTGGCAGGAGAATTCTTTACCACTAGTGCCCCTGTAAACCCCAATAAAGCTCATACTAAAGTATAAAAAGTTAATAAAAACAGTTAAACATTTCTGAGTTGTTTTCCCACATGTTAAAATAATATTTGCTAGTAATTATTAATGTCTTATTTTACTTAGATTCAGCAGAATGACCTGAAATTTCAAGTGATCAATCCCTGTCTGTTAAGCAAACTGAGTCCCAAAAGATTAGCCATAATGATTGTTTATGCTGTGAGACATCATTACATTGTTTTGTTCAGAAATTGCTTAAAATTAGGCAACACAGGGAACACATTCTGGAGGGACCAACAAATAAGATATATACAGCTAAGTAATATTAAATTTTGCTGACATTCACAGAGTTTGCCACAAGGCATATTGGATGCCTTTTTGGTTTCATTGTGGGTTGCTCAGAGGCAGCAGTCAGTGAGGAAAAATCAAGGTAACTGAAATAGTAGAAAAGGGTTTAGGGTAAACAAAACTTGTATTTATTTGTTCCATTATTCTACTAGTATATTTGAAGTTTCTAAACAGTGCTATCTCCTACAAGGTTTGGGGGAGATGAAAAATAACTATTGGCTTTTTTCAAAAATGTGAAATTTAGATTATTTTACAAAGCAATTAACAGGTGAATAAATTATTAGACATAACACTTGAGAAGTAATGAAACACTTCTCGGAAGAAGTGAAATTTCACCTGAGATCTGATGGATACACAGAAAGATAAAGCCAACTAGATTGTAAAGACAGAAGGAAGGGTTTCTGCTTTAACTATGTACAAAATTCATGACCACATCTGAGAGACGGATAGTATGCATGATGGCTGAAGCCTGGGAATTACATGAAAAATGTCACCAGAAGTGAGAGTAGTCTGAAAAGAAGGGGTTGCTTATCAAAGTTTAAGTTAGCCAGCCCTTTGGACTCTATCCTATGTCAATAGGAAAGAGTAAGCTACGATTTGCATGTTAGAAAGCACACTCTAGTTACAGTGAACAGAGAAAGGATGGATAAGATAAATGTTTGGACAATGATACAGTAAGTTGTGATAGAGGCCTAAATTACAAGTAGACAGGTTTGAAAAAAAAATAGGTTAGATAATTAGTATGTTCAATATCTAATTTTTATCAGTGGAGTTTAGAAAGATATATGAAGTATATTTTCTTGGCTTTGTGCCTGAATAACTGGCTGGAAGATGACACCACTTGCTGAGTTAGAAAATTCATGCTTCAAAGCAGATGAAAAATATAGGATGGTTTTTGAATTGCTGAATTCTCTTTTGAAAATGCTATATTTAGGTACTTTGGGAATACCTAAATAAAGTTGTCTGGGAATCTCTTGAATATATACCTAGAGATCAGAGGCGAAATCTGGCCTAGAAATTTAGACTTTTGTGACACAAAGGTGACAACCATCCCCAGAGCATTTGATGAGAGCTTCACCGGAATGTGCAAAAAATGACCCAGGATGGCTTAGGAATGAAATGTAAAGTAATGCTTTAATTAAAACATAAACACAGTGGGTGGAGCCACCAAGAAGAGTAAAAGTGGACAGAAAGATGGGATTCTGATGACTTGCAAACCAAACAAGAACAAAACAAAACAATGGTTTTCATGAAAACTAATGTCAACGATATCTGGGGCTACAGAGACAACATGAAAGAAGTCTCCATTGCCTATGGGAAGAAGGAGATTGTTGGTGAACCTGGAGTGAGTAATTGTATTACAATTATTGTGAGAACAGTTTCAGAATACAAGTTAAATGCTAAAGATGAAGCAAATGACTTTCCAGGATGTTTAGTGCTGAAAGAATGAAGAGGAGAGGGGTTGATGGATAGAGGAAAAGGAAAAGAAGTCACAGGTCATTAGCAATGATTTCAGCATGTATCTTGTTTTTAACTGATGGGGAAGATCAAATAAATTAGTAGAGGATGAACATATGGGATGAACAAAGAAGCTTGGGAACCAAAATATAAGTTTACATATTAGAAAGAGAATTTGTATGTTGTCAATAGTCATTGTGGCAATTGATCACAGAGTCTAAGCTGTTTAAGGTGAGCTTTGAATAAAGGAGGCAACAGTAGGTAAAGGATACTTAGGGTTAAATTGATTGAGTGGATACATAAAACTTTGTAGCGTCATAACTGATGTGAAAGGAAAATTCAGAAAGTTGTGGTCATAGGATAAGTTTTTGATTTTCGATAGCTATTATTTTATCAATTGTCACATAAATCAAGCTTCAAAATGGAATAATGGGAGTAAGATGCTCAAGTGGAATAGCAGTGGGGTCCCTGATTCCAAGATCAAGGATCTAAGAAGCCAAGGTACGAAATAAGTGGTGTTCATGATGCTGATGGCAAATTTGTGGAAGATAAATATGATGGCATCAATACCAGAGCCTTCAGTGAATAAGAGGGAGCGACCTGGATGCATATGTGATGACAGTGAATATGGGGACCAGCCTCTAAGCATCAGGGAAGTGTACCTGAATGCAAGACATATCAAAAAACAGGAAAGGATGTTCCAACATGAACAATGCCTTATTTCACTTGCCAGATTTAACATATGTGGATAGTTTCAAATGGAACAGCCTTTGGAAACCTGGAGAGAAATATGTTTTCAAGGATGATCCAAGTTTCAGTTTAAAGAAAGGAAACAAATTTGTACACACTTTAAATGGTTCTAATTTCCATATAAATGTTTTTTGATGTTAAAAAAATTAAAAATTAAAAAAAAAATGACCAAAGATTTTGGTGAGTTTGGTAACATCAGAGCAAGAGCTACACAGACTCCAACACATCAGAGAAATATAAATACTGGAAAAATTAAGAGCCAGAAAAGGTAATGATCTGAGATCACAAGTCAATGAGGCAATGGAAAAAGACCTCAAAATATTGCAAAAAAAATAAGCTACAGTCATGGGTGTGATGGGATTGCACAGTCTTTTCTTTTGAGAATAAGCCTAAATCTGAATATTATTAATACTGATGGAATGAAAAACCATGTGTGCACGCTCAGTCATGTCTGACTCATGTCTGACTCATGGACGGTACCCAGCCAGGCTCCTCTGTCCATGGGCTTTTCCAGGTAAGAATACTGGAGTGAGTTCCCATTTCCTCCTCCAGGGAATCTTCCAACACAGGGATCCCACATCTCCTGCATTGGCAGGAGGATTCTTTGCTACTGCACTGCCATGTGGGAAGCCCATTTTAAGAGCTAAAATTTACTCACTTAGCACATACTGCATGAAAGGCACTATTTTAAGCCCTTAAGGTGGCCAGACCTACAGATCACTTCTCCAAAATTTTCTGATTAATGGGGAAATGCTTGCCTCTATGAAAAGAGTCCATTTCTATAAACTATGAATTGAGGTCAGGGAGTCCAGAACTAGTTCATGAGCTAATTTGCTTCCCCCACACTAATCATGAAACAACAAGAGGGTTTAAACTCCCACTCTCAGCTTCCATATCTGAAAATGAAGACAATAGCTTATCACCAGTTGATAGGGTTGATGGAAAGATGATCTGAGATGAAGTAGTAGAAAAATTTAAAAAATCAAACATATCTTCTCACATGAAGATCATTTAAAGCTGTTTCTTTTAATAAACCATAAATTGGCTTTTAGTTCTACAAAATTATCTTGATTTTTTTCTTCTCCTGTTTTGCATTTAGATGTTAGGAGCCACTTGACAAATATGTTTTCTGAGTTATTTTAATGTATTTTTAATCATCCCATGCATAGTTCAGAAAAAGCAAGGCTATCTATGTTTCTAAGGGCTTTTCTCCCTTCAATTCCCAAATATTGCATAGTAATTGAAAGAAAACTAGAAATCATAGTAAGAGAACAAAATAAAATAACATCCTGAAACAGTTGATATAGAGATGGTCAGAATTTAAAATTACCTTTCATACTACCCCTTCTGAAATTATTTTTTAATTTATTGTGTTCTGTTAATTAACAATTTTCAAAGATTTAGCATGTTTGTTTAAAGTATTTCAATAATTTAAAAATTATTTGTGTTCAAATAACTGTCTTTATTTTCTTTTATTAAAAATAGATAAATTATTCAATTATGTTAGATTTTAAATAGAATGCCATCTTTCTATCTTTCCAAACCCCACAGAATTTCATACTTTGGAAATTCTGCAGAGAACAAATCACTTCATTCTGAAACCAGATTTGCATGGAGAATCTCCTTTGAATGTGTCCAACATAAGATCAGGGAGGATCAGAATCAGTTCCCAACATCTGCTTGATTAAGGGAGACAAGAATACTCAGACTGTATGCTCTAGGGGGTTTTATTGTTAAAAACAAAAATTTATTGTTAAATCTCTACTATGGCAAAAGGCAATTATTCTGCAGTGTCTGAGTTTATCCTCTTGGGACTCACAGATAATCCCAAACTTCAGGCCACTCTCTTTGGTATATTCCTAGTAATCTATTTTGCTAGTGTCCTGGGTAATCTTGGTTTGATTGTGCTAATACAAGTCAGCCCGCAGCTTCACACACCCATGTATTTTTTTCTCAGCCACCTGGCTTTTATTGATTTTTCTTTTACTTCGTCTGTCACCCCAAACACCTTGGTGAATTTTCTGTGTGAAGTTAACAGTATAACATTTTATGCATGTGCTGTTCAGCTGTGCTGCTTCATCACATTTGTGGTTTGTGAACAGTATTTGCTCTCAATCATGGCCTATGATAGGTATGTTGCCATTTGCAACCCTTTACTCTATGCCATCCTCATGCCTAAAAAACTCTGCAATCGGATCATTGCTAGCACATATATTTATGGATTCGTTGTGGGTCTTGCACAGACAGTTGCAACATTCCTCTTGTCTTTCTGTGGCTCCAATAGGGTCAACCACTTCTACTGTGATGACGTTCCCTTGGTCGCGCTGGCTTGCTCTGACACTCACGTCAAAGAGCTGATGCTGTTAATCATTGCTGGATTCAACACCCTTTGCTCTCTACTGATCGTGATCATTTCTTATGTCTTCATCCTCTTTGCCATTCTGAGGATCCGTTCTGCTGAAGGAAGGCAAAAAGCCTTTTCTACCTGTGTTTCCCATCTCACCTCCATCACCATATTTTATGCGACAATCATTTTTATGTACCTCCTGCCCAATTCAAGCCATGCTCTGAACACAGATAAATTTGCTTCGGTGTTCTATGTGGTAGTGATTCCCATGTTAAATCCATTGATCTATAGCTTGAGGAATCAGGAAGTAAAGAATGCACTGAAGAGAATTATAGAAAAGTTGCATTTGGCTATCAAGTAACTGAAAAAAATCAAGGACAGGGAGGAATCAGAGGACTTAGAGTTGTGGCTTATCTAGAGTCAAAATGCTGATAAATGATAGGGTCAAATTCCTCACTTTCAGTGTTCATATTTATTCAATATGTCTTACACACTCTGTCATTCTTGGTGATTTACACATGAAAAGCATTTTGTAAATTTTGAGGTGTTAAATTGTAAAAGGAGAAAGAGACAGACAAACAAGGAAAGACAGAGAGTGAAACAGAGATAGAGATATCTTAACCTGTTTGAAAAGACTTCTTTATAATTAAAGAAACAGAACATCGGGCATAGTGACTTTATCTGAATTCTGTCATATGGATAATAGTAAGATAGATCAACATTTGGTATCTTATATTTCAGTTTGCTGCATAGATAATCTGGAAAATAAGGCAAAGATTGATAGCAAGATTTTTTTTTTCCAACATGCTGAATAATCTTCCTAATACTCCTCTTCTCGCATTCAGCTCAGAGCAGCAGCAGCAGAGCCACCTTGACATGGAGCCTTGGTGACACCGATCCTGACACTGTGTCAGTTTAGTTCACTAGAGCTCTTTCCTGCCATATAACTCCTTGCTTGTTCTGTATCAGTTGTGATTAGGAACATGGACTCTTGCTTCACACAGTTTGGCCAACAATTTTAGTTTTCCAAGTAATAGCTGTTATCTTGGGTAAATTATTATATTTCACATCTCTTTTTCTTGGTTTCTTTATCTACAATAGTAATAGTTCCTTTGTCTTGGACTGATTGTGAAGATTAAATAAGATTATGACTATAAACGGCTTACATAATTCATAGTACATGCCAAGCGCTTCATGAGTGTTAACTATTACACCTAATTAGTAACATTATACTTTCACTTTTCACTTTCATGCGTTGGAGAAGGAAATGGCAGCCCACTCCAGTGTTCTTGCCTGGAGAATCCCAGGGATGGGGGAGCCTGGTGGGCTGCCATCTACGGGGTAGCACAGAGTTGGACATGAATGAAGTGACTTAGCAGTAGCAGTAACATTATTTTCAGCACTGTTATTGCATGTATAGCCTTTTTAGAAAGAGTTGGCAATGTGATATGCTTTATTTTAAAATCAACAAAAGGAAAATATAAAAGCTAACAAGTTATTGTGTTATCATTAAAACAATTTCATTCCTTTTCATTTTAGTTTCAAATTGATATAAATGACTTTTTAAGCTGTACATATTTAAAGTGCTCAATTTGATAAGTTTTGAAACATCACCACGTGAAAATGCTGAGTAAGTTCGTCCCATCCCCCAGGGTTCCTCCTCTGCTGACCCTGGGCAGCCACCACCTCACTTGGTTCCTGTCACTATGATTGCTTCGCTATTCTTACAAGCATGCTGCATGCTAATTTTCTTCAGTCGTGTCTGACTGTTTATTTCCTACAGTTTGATACAAATGGAATCAGCAATATGAACCCTTCAAGACAGAAAAATTTTGTATTTCAGAAGTGCAAACAGCTTCATGTTGACCATTTGGCATAATTATTCTCTAAAAGTGCATTGCCCACACCACTGAGATTCTGTGCAGCGTCTACACCACTGAGCTATTCTAAGGTCATTCTACTCCCCACTCATGTGTGCGTGCTATCCCTTCAGTCATGCCCTTGTGACCCCCTGGACTGTAGCCCACCAGGCTCCTCTGCCCATGGGATTCTCCAGACAAGACTACTGGAGTGGGGTGCCGTGCCCTTCTCCAGGGGAGCTTCCTGATCCCGGAAAGGAAGAGGGGCCCTGGCTTATACATTGGCAGGCAGGTTGTTACCACCAGCACAAACTGGGAAGCCCATCCTAACTCCTACTACCCCTAAATTTCATCACAATTGCTTTTATTAATTTTGTTGGGATGTAGTTGCCTTACAATTTTGCATTAGTTTCCTGCCATACAGCAAAGTGAATTAGTTACACATATACACATATCCACTCTTTTTTAAATTCACTTCCCATTTAGGTCGCCACAGAGCACTGAGTAAAAATCCCCGGGCTATGCACTGGGTTCTCTTCAGTTATCTATTTCATACAGAACAGTGTATATATGTCAAGCCCAATCTCCAAATTCACTCATCTGTCTTTCCTCCCTTGGCAATCATAAGTTTCTCTTCTATATCTGTAATTCTATTTCTGTTTTGCAAACAAGTTCATCTGTACCATTTTTGTAGATTCCACATATAAGGGGTATTATATATCTGTCTTTCTCTTTCTGACTTACTTCACTCACTTTGACAGTCTCTAGGTCCATTAATGTTCCTGTTAATAGTGTTGTTTCATTATTTTTTATGGTTGAGTAAGATTCCATTCATCTGGTCCCATCACTTCATGGGAAATAGATGGGGAAACAGTGGAAACAGTCAGACATTATTTTGGGGGGCTCCAAAATCACTGCAGATGGTGATTGCGGCCACAAAATTAAAAGATGCTCACTCCTTGGAAGGAAAGTTATGACCAACCTAGACAGCATATTAAAGAACAGAGATATTGCTTTGCCAACAAAGGTCTGTCTAGTCAAGACTGTGGTTTTTCCAGTGGTCATGTATGGATGTGACAGTTGGACTGTGAAGAAAGCTGAGCACTGAAGAATTGATGCTTTGGAACTGTTGTGTTGGAGAGGACTCTTAAGAGTCCCTTGGACTGCAAGGAGATCCAAGCAGTCCATCCTAAAGGAGATCAGTCCTGGGTGTTCATTGGAAGGACTGATGCTGAAGCTGAAACTCCAATACTTTGGCCACCTGATGCAAAGAGCTGACTCATTGGAAAAGACCCAGATGCTGAGAGGGATTGGGGGCAGAAGGAGAAGGGGATGACAGAGGATGAGATGGCTGGATGGCATCACGAATTTGATGGACATGGGTTTGGGTGAACTCCGGGAGTTGGTGATGGACAGGGAGGCCTGGCGTGCTGATTCATGGGGTCACAAAGAGCTGGACATGAGTGAATGACTGAACTGAACTGAACTGGAGATTCCATTGTACATATGTACCACATCTTCTTAATCCCTTCCTCTGTTGATGGACATTTAAGTTGCTTCCATGTCCAGTCTATTGCAAATTGTGCTCCAATGCACACTGGGGTGCATGTATTCTTAGAAATTATGGTTTTCTTCAGATATATGTCCAGGTGGGCTTCCCCAGTAACTCAGCTGGTAAAGTTGCCTAGGAGACCTGCTTTCAACCCCTGGCTGGGGAAGATCACTCAAAGGAGGGCATGGCAACCCACTCCAGTATGCTTGCCTGAAGAATTCCCATGGACAGAGGAGCCTGGTGAGTGACAGTCCGTAGTTTACAAAGAATTGGAAATGAAATAGCAACTAAAGACACAGACAGCAGCTGCAGTTTTATTTATTTTAAGGAACTTCCTTACTGTTCTNAAAAAAAAAAACAAATTAAGTGAAAAGAAGAAGGTCTGAGGGAAAAAAATCAGTCTATAAATATATAATTACTAATGGTTTTTCTTCATAGATAACACTATAATGTTACTATGAAACAGTCAAACTATATTAAAACATGGGCTTCTCTAAACTAATATGTAAATAAAAATATAATTGAGGGAATATGAGGTACTTATACATAAGCAACAAAAAATTAAACTCATCAGAATATTTACATTATAAGCATATTCTTGATAATCTAGTACTTCTGCAACAATTTATTTTGTTAAATTAATAAACCATACTTCAAGAAAATTTAACTTCATATGTTTTCTACTTATCATTTTCAAAAAGATACAATGGGTTAAATCTCACTTTCTTTATTTTGTGAATCCTGATTTTCACATTGCTAAACTTAAATGTAATGTATATGACTTATTTCTTAGCATTGGTAAGAGGATTAAAATGAGTTGATAAAATTCAAAATTAGGCTAAGCAATAGCAAACACTCAATAAATGTCAGGTATTTTTCTTCTTTTTCTTTGTTGCTAGTAAATGAATTGTATAACTGAGTGATGGTCTTTGTTTAAATATGTCACGTAAAAATAAGTTGTAAAGAAAATGTGTTGTCCTTTTAAAAATAATTCAATTATCACTCAAGAAACTGAAAAGTTGATGTATGGCAAAACCAATACAATATTGTAAAGTAATTAGCCTCTAATTAAAATAAATAAATTTATNAAATGTGTTGTCCTTTTAAAAATAATTCAATTATCACTCAAGAAACTGAAAAGTTGATGTATGGCAAAACCAATACAATATTGTAAAGTAATTAGCCTCTAATTAAAATAAATAAATTTATATTAAAAATTTAAAACAAAGAAACTGAAAAGAATTGAGAGGAACTTCCTTTCTGTATGAAATGGTCTGTTTTCTTCCTCAGGTTAGAGTAATTTTCTGCCTTTTTAAAAATTTACATACAACTGTATTATTTTTGAAATTATTTCCATTATAGGTTACTATAAGATATTGAGTATAGTTCCCTGCTATATAGTAAACCTTTATTGCAAGTCTATTTTTTAATTAGAAATTTAACATTCTATTCAGAGTAAGTCAAACAAGTAGAATCAAATGTCATAAATTTTTAGTTAGGCAAAAATTCATAATTTTTCTAAAATACATATATTATACATATTATTTATATAAGTATATGCAAAATATTTTCTATTAATTTTGATAAAGGTTTAAGGAAGAACATAAAAAAAAAGAGGTGGAGAAATTGGAAAACATAAGCTAAATGAAATGGGAGCATTGATTATGAAATAGAAAAAGTGAAATGAACGAGGTAAAAGTAAGAGATCATCATACAGTCCAGTTGTTTTTAAACATGATTGCTCCTTAGAAATATATCTGGAGCTATGGGGAAAAAAATACCTGTATACTATTATTTCATCAAATAAATTTTCTGCCTCCCTCTCTCTCTCTTCTCGTTCAGGGATGCCTTTAATGTGAATATTATTATACTTGATATTGACACAGAGGTCCCTTAAACTCTCTTCATTTTTATGAATTTTGTCTTCTTGTTGCTGTTCTTATTGGGTGATTTTCACTATTCTATCTTGCAAATCATTTTTCTCTAGTATTGATCCCCTCTCATGTATGTATATATCTCTTTTAAAATTTCAGCTGCTGTATTCAGTTGTGTTGGTTCTTTCTTTTATTTCTTGTCTCTGTTGCTGTTTCTCACTGAATCTCTCCATTCATTTTCTGAGTTTGGTGAACCTCCTTTGATCACTTCTTTGAACTCTTTATCAGGTAAACACTTATCTAAAGACCAATTCATTAGGGTTTCTTCTGAGGTTTTATTTTGACTTTTTGTTTGGAACTCATTCCTTTGTCTCCTCATTTTGCTTGACTTTTGATTTCTGTTCCTACAAATTAGGCAAAGTACTGACCTCTCCTTGTCTTGAAGGAGTATCTTTGTGTGGGTGCATCTCTGGTGTCCACTGCTTGCAACTGGTGACTTTGGCAGGTTGACTCCAGCTAGAGTGAGTGCAGCCTGGGATAGACCTAGGGAAGTGCTGCTCCTAAGACTGCATAAGAATATGGATTTTGATATTTTAGCTGAGGGAACGATGTTTCACAGTACAGTTTTAAAGGCCGCACAGAATTGTATGTGTCTGTTTAGGAAGAAGCTAAATAACATAACTATCGATTATAAGTGAATTTCATCTTGAATTTCCCTGAGAAAAGTAAGGATTACTTTAAGAAATGACTGCTAAAAGTAAGAGATTAAAATTGTGTAGACATGAAAACTCCAATTAGTGTTTCAACATTGCTATTGTAAATAATCACTGGAAGCAAAAAGATAAAGTGAAACTCCAGAAAAGCAGAGTTCCTCAAGTGAGGCACTAAGATTCTTCACGTTTGAATTTCTTTACCTGTGAAAGAGAAGCTTCCTATGTTGTTTCTCTGTGTTTTGTATGGGATATATGAGAATATGTGTGAATATCCATCATATAAATATGTACTCTCGAGGCATAGTGCAATGACTAGAAGCACCATGTTCTCTGTCAAACCTGATTTAAAACTCAGGATTCATTCAACTCACAAGATTCTAAACACACTTCATGGCAACATACATGGGTTTCTTACAAATTAAGTGCAGAAGAGGAAATAATTCCCTTGTACAATAAACCTCAAGGCTTCCCTATTGGCTCAGGGGTGAAGAATTCAGCTGCCAATACCAGAGAGTCAGGTCTGATCTCTGATTGGGAAGCTCCCCTGGAGAAGGAAAGGGCAACCCACTCCACTATTCTAACCTGGAACGTGCTGTGGACAGAGGAGCCTGGTGGGCTAGAATCCATAGGGTCACGAAAAAGTCAGACATGACTTAGCAACTAAACAACAGCAACATTACAGACCTCAAACTGCATTCTATATAATGACCGTAACCACCAACATCACCTTCCAAAATGGTAAAACGATAATATTAAACCAGTAATTTAATTAATTTTTATGAACTGTCAAAATAATAAAAGAACTTAGAATCACTAATTTTAAAATTTCATGTCATGATCCTATAATGATTGAATAAAGGACATTGTGGCCTAAGATTGTTTCTATTTGAACATATGAGAATTTATTCATTTAAAAAATATACTTTCTTATAAATCATGTTTTCCAATTATATTTAAAAATCTGATAATGACACCTCTCAGTTTCCCAGCTGGCTCAGTGAATCTGCTTGCCAATGATGGGGACCTGAGTTTGATCCCTGGGACAGGAAGAACCCCGGGAGAAAGGAGTGGTAACCCACTCCAGTATTCTTGCCTGGGAAATCCCATGGACAGAGAAAACTGGTAGGCTACAGTCCATGGGGACACAAAGAATCTAACAAAAATTAACAAAGTAAATAACAGTAACAAAATGATCTATAATTAGGGCTTCCCAGATCACTCTAGTGGTAAAGATTCTGCCTGCAGTGCAGGAGACACAGGAGAGGCAAATTCAAGCCCAGAGTTGGAAAGATCCCCTGGAGTAGGAAATGGCAGCCCACTCCAGAATTCTTCCCTGGAGAATCCAATGGACTGAGAAGCCTGGTAGGGTACAGTCCAAAGTGTTACAAAGAACTGGACATGACTGAGAGACTAAGAGTGCAAGCTATAGCACCCTTTACTCTTAACATCCAAAGTGTTAAGAAAACAAACTTCAAATAGACTTGAATTTGAACTTGAGGTGAAGTGAAGTCACTCAGTCGTGTCTGACTCTTTGCAACCCCATGGACTGTAGCCCACCAGACTCCTCCGTCCATGGGATTCTCCAGGCAAGAATCCTGGAGTGGGTTGCCATTTCCTTCTCCAGGGGATCTTCCTGACCCAGGGATCGAATACAGGTCTCCCACATTGCAGGCAGATGTTTTAACCTCTGAGCCACCAGGGAAGCCTGAATTTGAACTTAGAATATTCATGTTATTAGTATGTGACCTTAGACAATTTATAAATTATTGAGACCTAGACGTGAAACCTTACACTCTAGTAGATTTGATATATAGGATTAAGTGGAACTAGGTGATTAAAAAAAAAAAACAACAACAACTTTCCTGGTGGCTCAGAGGTTAAAGCATCTGCCTCCAATGTGGTAGACCTGGGTTCGATCCCTGGGTCGGGAAGATCCCCTGGAGAAAGAAATGGCAACCCACCCCAGTATTCTTGCCTGGAGAATCCCATGGACGGAGGAGCCTGGTATGCTACAGTCCACGGGGTCACAAAGAGTCGGACATGACTGAGCGACTTCACCTTCACCAGGTGATTAAAATCCTGGAAGGTAGTAGAACTCTAACTAAGCTTTGTCTTTCTTATTTAAGACTGATAAACTTTTGAGAACTTAACTGATTGATTTTTAGTTACACTTACAAGTATTGATATAACAGCACATAGAACTTATGGGCTTCCCAGGTGGTACTAGTGGTAAAGAATCTGCCTCCAGGAGACATGTGAGATGCAGACTTGCTTTCTGGGTCAGGAAGATCCCCTGGAGGGCATGGCAATCCACTCCAGTATTCTTGCCCAATAAATCCCATGAACAGAGGAGCCTGACAGGCTGTAGTCCATGGAGTCACAAAGAGTTGAACGTGACTGAAGTGACTTAGCAGGTATAGCACTTACTATAACAGGATACAGTTCTGAGCCTTTCATAAACATTAACTTGTTTAACCTTCAAAACCAATCAACCATTTGGTTCCCTTATTTTGTAAAGTTGGAAAGAGAGTCATGCAGAGTTCAGGTCAATTGTCCCAAGTTTCACAGCTAATAAAAGAAGAAGATAGAATTCAAACTGATGCAGTATTGGTTCTAGAGTTCTGAGTTCCAAGAAAAAGATGCTGCTACCTTTGTTTGGAATACATGTATATGTGTTTGGGAGTGTATTTCTGTTTGCTTTTGAAAATGATTTCGTGGTCTTTAAATGCTACTATGTCTTGAGCAGGACTCAGAATCAAACTGACTTTCCAGAATTGACTTGGGTCCTTGTAGTAATTATCAGGGTCTGTTAAAGTAACAATCACATTTTCAGTTTGCTGGTAAAGAAATTACAAGCAATGTCAAAAAGGGAAAGACTGACTTGTTATTCTTCTTGCATTTAATACAATGTTATTATTTTCTTAATTTTAATATCTTTAAATTTTCACAACATTTTCCCAAGACTTTCTTGGAAGCATCTTTTACCTCTTTATTTCTTAGACTATAGATGAGTGGGTTCAACATGGGGATCACCACAGTGTAAAACACAGATGCCATTTTGTCTGTGTCCAGGGAGTGGTTTGACTTGGGCTGCAGGTACATAAAGATCAGCGTGCCATAAAAAATAGTAACAGCCACCATGTGGGAGCCACAGGTAGAAATGGCCTTGCATCGCCCCTGGGTAGAGCGGATCCTTAGGATGGTGGTGATGATGAAGAGGTAGGAGGTGAGGACAATGGAAGAGGAACAGATCATATCAAAACCAGCAAAGGCAAAGATCAGAATTTCCTTCACGCGTGTGTCTGAGCATGACAGAGCCAAGAGAGGGAGGTCATCACAGTAGAAATGGTTAATAACATTGGGGCCACAGTAAGTTAGACGGAAGGTGATGATGGTATGGGACAGGGCAACCAGAAAGCTGTATATATATGGAACTGCCACTAGTTGAGTGCAGACTCTCTTTGACATCAGTGCGGAATAATGCAGGGGACTACAGATGGCCACATAGCGGTCATAGGCCATGGAAGCTAAGAGGAAGCACTCCGTGATCATGAAGGTGAGAAAACAGCCCAGTTGCATTGCACAAGCATAGAAAGCGATAACATTGAGCTTCACAACAAAGTTCATCATCATCTTTGGTGTGATAGCAGAGGAGTAGCAAAGATCAACAAAGGCCAAGTGACTGAGGAAATAGTACATGGGCGTGTGGAGTCGAGCATCGATTCTGATCAAGGTTATCAAGCCCAGGTTGCCCAGCACCGTGACCAGGTAAATGACCAAGAACACCACGAAGCAGGGGACCTGAAGCTCTGGCCGGTCTGTAATTCCCTTGAGAATGAATTCAGTGACAAAAGTAAGATTCACTTTCGCCATTTAATCTGATGGATTTTGAAGAGTTTGCTGTGAGTTGAAGAATAAAAATGACACCTTCTACAGTCTCTGCCAGTGTTGGGGAAGGTGATCATTAGCATCTTCTATCCGTGAGTCACACCACCTTGTGGGCAAAAGGTAGCTGCAAACTCTCCAATGACATGCCACTCTTGCTCCAGGGAAAGGAATCTGTTACTTTCAGAGTAGTCTTCTTAAACCTTACTTTGCTTTACAAAAAGTGGTGCTTCTTTGCTTTATGATGTAGAAAATATGGGAAGATGTTGATTAAAAATTAAATAGTATCTGAAAGAAAGGATTTGAGACAACTAATAGTAATATTCCAGTGTTTTTGGTGCCACAAAGGTTTTGGTGCCCATGTATATGTTACAGGGAATAACTTACTCCATGTTAGATATATTTCTATAAAAATACATAATAGATACATGAAACTACACTTTTATTTCCCTGTTTTTCAATTTTGTGTAAGTCCCCAAGGCTTTAAAATATAAAAATGATCTAGCATGATTTACTTACTTACTTTTATAAAGTAAGTACTTGATGCTATGTAAGTTAAAAGGAAATTAATCAGATCTGTGGGAAAATATCATTTTCATAGGCATTAAAGAGACTTAGCATTATTTTCCGATTCAAAAATTTACTGCATTTTGTAGTTTGTTTCTGAGAGATAACATTAAGTAGTCTGTTAGATAATTTATTCTATACTCTATGTAGATAAACACCTTTTCCCATAAACATGTGTCAGTATATTTCAGGGGCTTAAAATATCCAAAGTACTTACCTTCAGTTGTAAACAATGTTTTGTGGAAGCATGTATAGTAGTTCCTGTTGAATGTTTCAGAATAATTACCTGTATTTTTGACAGCTCTGGAAAAATAAGACTGCTGCTGCTGCTGCTGCTGCTAAGTTGCTTCAGTTGTGTCCGACTCTGTGTGACCCCGTAGATAGCAGCCCACCAGGCTCCCCCGTCCCTGGGATTCTCTAGGCAAGAACACTGGAGTGGGTTGCCATTTCCTTCTCCAATGTATGAAAGTGAAAAATGAAAGTGAAGTCGTTCAGTTGTGTCAGACTCTTAGCGACCCCATGGACTGTAGCCTACCAGACTCCTCCATCCAATGGATTTCCCAGGCAAGAGTACTGGAATGGGGTGCCGTTGCCGTCTCCAGAAAAATAAGACTAGTTTCTCTAAATCCAATGTTATCCTATTTGAATTTTATTTTTGATCATGTCTTTATTTCCCACATAGTGGAACCATGAAATATTAACAACAAAAAAAAGGAACCTCAAGACATTACTGTGTATAACTCCTCCATATTTCAAATTTTATTTATTAATACTATTATTATTTATCTGTTGAAGCTGAGGACTGTCCTTACAGATACTCTACATAGTGCAAAACATGAATTCACTTGTGGTATGGGCTCCTTCACAGCTCAGTTGGTCTACCTGCAATGCAGGAGAACCCAGTTCAATTCCTGGATCGGGATAATCCACTAGAGAAGGGATATGCTACCCACTCCAGTATTCTTGGGCTTCTTTTGTGGCTCAGCTGGTAAAGAATCCACCAGCAATGCGAAAGACTTAGGTTCAGTCCCTGGGTTGGAAAGGTCCCCTTGGGAAGGGAAAGACCACCCGCTCTAGGATCTGGCCTGGAGAATTCCATGGACTGTGAAGTCCATGGGATCTCAAAGAGTTGGACACGACTGAGCGACTTTCACTTTTCATAGTTTCTTGCTAACACACTCTGATGAAATTTCTATCCCATCATATCTGAGTAGCAATGGAAAAAGCCCAAGCTTAGAGCTCTGGTCACAGAGTAGGGACTTCCCTGGTGGCTCAGCAGTAAAGAATATGTCTGCCAGTGCAGGAGATGCAGGTTCAATTCCTATGTTGGGAAGATCCCCTAGAAAAGGAAATGGAAACCCACTCCTGTTTTCTTTCCATGGACAGAGGAGCTTGGTGGGGTACAGTCCATGGGGTTTCAAAGGGTTGGAAATGACTTAGCAACTAAACAGCACCAGCAACACAGAGAGAAAATGGTACAGTATGGGTGTAACTGGGTTTGTTTGACTGCAGAGCCCATATTCCTAATCCATTGAGCCATCTGCCCACTGTGTAACAATACTGGCAGACATGTCCATTTTTCTCTGGTATGAACCTAATATTTAGAGAACTCGAACGTGAAAACTATAGTTGAGCCAAAGATCAAACTTCTAAAAAGTTTTCTAAAAGTATTTGAAGTGCAAGTAAATATCCTGTAGAAGGACTGAAATGCAGAGTAAGAAATGCAGTTAAGGTGTTAGAAGTATTATGATTCCATTTAATACAGCAGCTCATAAAGCAGAAAGGTTTCTAGTGGAAAGCTAAGTTCCAGGTGGATGGTTGACTATTCACTCTACAAACTTCACGTGACTCACCTGCTTAGCCACGATTCTGGCTCTGAATGTACTCATTTCAAAGTTGTCTGGGTGATTTAATAGTTCCTAGATCCCTCTGAGTCTAAATTTGAACCTCTAGAGGTATCTGAAAGATGCAATATCTCCTTCTCTGTTTCTCTCAAAGTATGATGAGCTGAGCAAATTATAGTCGGGATTTGAAAAAAAAAATAATTATCTGTATTCCTGAAGGAACTATACTTCAAGTATACCTATCAGACAATTTCCACAGAAGCAAAAGTAGGCTGTATCAGGGATAGCAATGTAAAAAGACCATACACTTTCATTCATTTAAATAAGAACTCAAGTTTTGTGAAAGGTTAAGACCAGCATTTAAATTCTGAGTAAACTATGGGAATGTGGGTAATGTCCGTATTTTTGTTTTTTAGATCTCATCTTTCTCAATTGTAAAATCAAGTAAAACATATTTTATGTTTTAATGAATATTGAATGTATTAATGTATGTAAAGACTCAGTAAACTCCATGATAAATAGTGAATACTCAAGGATATTTGCTTTAACAAGGGAAGTAAATCAGAACATTAAAAAAATAAACATACTTACTCCAAAAAACTACCTGAAAAACGGAATCACTTCAACACAGTGTCAGACTATCTTGGTGAATCTGCACAGTAAAGGAAACGTTATCATTAATGATGAAATCCAGATTTTTTTTTTCCACAAATTTCAAACTAGAAAATCAAGTTTAAACCAATTTCAAAATATGTTTGTGCATGAAAACGGTACTCCCAACAGTAGACCAACTTCCTGAAAAAGTTATCCACTGCTTCCGGTTTCTCCTAACCTTTGTCCTTTCCAACCAGTTTTTTTTTTTTTTCCCACAGCACTGACACCAGTCCTTTCTAGCCTGTGTGATCATTATATGATCAATAAACACAATAAACTTTTGCCAAGTCTTAGATTCCTCTGAAACCTGAAAATGTTGTACATTATCTCACTTCTTGTCGTTTATGATACCGTGATTTCCTTGATTTATTTCTTTTTTATGCTATTTTTAGTTTATTCTTTTTGTCTTCATCGTAGCGCGTGGGTTTCTCCTCCCAGTGGCCGTGCTCGTATGGAGCATGGGGTCTGGGACCACGGGCTCGGAAGTCTGTGAGTTTGTGATGCACAGGNTCCTTGATTTATTTCTTTTTTATGCTATTTTTAGTTTATTCTTTTTGTCTTCATCGTAGCGCGTGGGTTTCTCCTCCCAGTGGCCGTGCTCGTATGGAGCATGGGGTCTGGGACCACGGGCTCGGAAGTCTGTGAGTTTGTGATGCACAGGCTCAGTTTCTCCACAACGTGTGGGATCTTTGCTGACCAGGGATAGCGCCTGTGTCCTCTGCATTGGCAGGCAGATACTTAACCATTGGGCCACCAGGGAAGTTCCTGTTTCTTTCTTTCTTTTTCTTATTTATTTTTTACCCTGTAGTAAGGACACTTAAAATAGAATCTACCCACTTTAATTGCTAAGTATGCAATAAGATATTGTTAACTATAGACAAAGTGTACAGGAGATCTCTAGAGCCATTCATTTTGTATAACTGATGCTCTTCTTTCCTAAACAACTCTCATTGACCCCTTCTCCCACATCCTGGCAACCACCATTCTACCATTTCTTTGAAGGACTATTTTAGATACATTATATAAGTGGAATAATGAGAAATTTATCCTATTCTAACTGGCTTATTTTAGTTATAATATCCTCCAGGCTCATTTATGTTGTCACATATGGCAGAATTTCTTTTTAAGGCTGATATTCCTATGTATGTATATGGCACATTTTATTCTTTTTAAATTGTTTCATTAAAGGAGAGTTGACATTAATTTCTTCTGCAGAGCAAAGTGATTCATACCTCTGTGTATACATATATGTATATATTATGTCTGGAAGGCTACAGTTCATGGGGTCACAATGAGGTGGACATGACTGAGTGACTGAGCATGCATTTTATATATATACATATATATTCTTCATGTTCATTTCTATTTTGGTTTATCACAGAATATTGAATATAGTTCCCTGTGCTATATGGTGGGACCTTGTTGTTTATCCATCCTATATGTTTTTACAATTAAAATATATACAATAGAATACTACTACTGAGCCATAAAGAAAAAGTAAAATAATGCCATTTGCAGCAACATGAATGGACACACAGATGAACCGAGCCACTGAACAAGAGGTATAGATGGAACATATCTGACAATGAACAGACATGTTAAAGCTGGCAATTTTTATAGAGGAAATTATTTTATCAAATCTTTTAATTTTGTATAGGTTTGAAATTTTCCATAGCAAAAAACCTGACTATATGATAATTAGTTTTCTTAGTAAAAGATAAAAATCATTGAAAGTCTGTAAGTAGCTGCTTCAGCTTGTGGTTTGGAATACTAATACATCTTTTCTAAAACTAATATCTTACAAGTCAGCAAATCTTCACACAAGAAAAAATATATATATATACCTTCAAACTGTCCTTTACAGTTGTTACATCTGAATGTGATAGAAAAAATGGAATTGAAAGTGAAAAAAATACATATTATAGATGATGTGTGTGTACTTCACAAACAAGAGAATTTAGAGATGTAATTTTATAGTTTATTGTTCTCTGGTTTATGTTGGTGTGATAAGGGGTTCTATACTGAGATTCTTATTTGAGGAAAGGAAATTTCTTTGGTTGAGATATTTAAAACCATTCAATGATATACATACGTATATATGTATGTATGTATTTGTCTATCTATCATCTATCTATTATACTACTACAGAAATGATGCAAGTATCCAAGAATTTTGTTAGACATTCTGAAAGCGACACAATAATAGTACATTCTTGAGAATTTTAGATTGCATTAATTTTGAAATATATAGCCATTCTGCAGTTAGACCTTGATTCTTGATACTAGTTAATGATTTAATCAATTGTGACTTGATAAAGATTGTTTAAATTATCTGAATTTCTCTTATTTAAAATATGAGTATTTTTCCTGCATCATTGTGTTTTGTAAGGAATAACAATATACAGTATGTAGATCTTTTTAATGCCTTGCTTGGCACATAATTAGGACCCAATAAATCTTAATCACAGTTATCATCATTGCTATCATTCTACTTGCAATGACTACAGCAGCATTAATTTGAAGTTTGCAAATTCATTTACTATCCATTAAAGGTTTATTCATCAAAAGTGCCTGGTGTTATAAGTAGTATTTTCATTTCTTTATTGGGACTCAGAGTTTATGACTTTCCCAAGTGTGTGTGGGGAGGTAATTGATGAGCCTAAGTCAAACCTACATTGCCGGGAGCCAGTGTGAGTAACTCCACCCATGGCAAAGGTCATGAGGAAGGACAGGAAACCCCCTGTTCCCGAGCATCTACCCCCAAACCAGAGTACTTTACGGGGGCTCTCCCCCATAACCATTTCTCTCAGAGAAGGAGTAAAGATGCAGCTCCAAGGCAATAAAAATTCCTGGGCATGACAAGAGTGTTTCAACTTAGGAACTCTGAAGGTTATCTAGCCTGCCTGNTTCAGAAAACGAAGAACATGACATCCAGTCCCATCACTTCATGGGAAATGGATGGGGAAACAGTGGAAACAGTGTCAGACTTTATTTTTTGCGGGTCCAGAATCACTGCAGATGGAGACTGTAGCCATGAAATTAGAAGATGCTTACTCCTTGGAAGAAAAGTTATGACCAACCTAGATAGTATATCCAAAAGCAGAGACATTACTTTGCCAACTAAGGTCCGTCCAGTCAAGGCCATGGTTTTTTCTGTGGTCATTATGGATGTAAGAGTTGGAGTGTGAAGAAAGCTGAACTCCAAAGAATTGATGCTTTTGAACTGTGGTGTTGGAGAAGACTCTTGAGAGTCCCTTGGACTGCAAGGAGATCCAACCAGTCCATCCTAAAGGAGATCAACCCTGGGATTTCTTTGGAAGGAATGATGCTAAAGCTGAAACTCCAGTGCTTTGGCCACCGTATGAGAAGAGTTGATTCATTGGAAAAAACTCTTATGCTGGAAAGAATTGGGTGCAGGAGGAGAAGGGGACAACAGAGGATGAGATGGCTGGATGGCATCACAGACTTGATGGACGTGAGTCTAAGTGAACTCCAGGAGATTGTGATGAACATGGAGGCCTGGCATGCTGCAATTCATGGGGTTGCAGAGAGTCAGACACGATTGAGTGACTGAACTGAAATCAAGTTCAAGGATATGTTTGTTTGTTTTTTTGTTTCCAGTAGTCATGTATGGATGAGGTGGTTGGACTGTAAAGAAGACTGAGGGTCAAAGAGTTTATTCTTTCAAATTGTAATGCTGGAGGAGATTCTTGAGATTTCTTGGTACAAGGAGATCAAACCAATTAATCCTAAAGGAAATTAAATCTGAATATTCACTGGAAGGACTGATGCTGAATCTAAAGCTCTAATACTTTGGCCATCTGATGTGAGAGCCAACTCATTGGAAAAGACCTTGATGCTGAGAAAGTTTTAGGGCAGGAGGAGAAGGAGGCGACAGAGGATGAGATGGTTGGATGGCATCACTGACTGAATGAATGTACGTGAATTTGAGCAGACTCTCGGAGATAGTGAAGGACAGGAAAGACTGGCATGCTGCTGTCCATGGTGCTGAAAAGTGATCACGCCATCGTGATTATCTGAGTCATGAAGAACTTATTTTTGTATAGTGCTTCTGTGTATTCTTGCCACCTCTTCTTAATATCTTTTGTTTCTCTTAGGTTCATACATTTCTGTCTTTTATTGAGCCCATCTTTGCATATCTAATGTAAAATCAAAGCAAATTCTACAACTAGTGCAGTTTATGTCCCTAATCCTAACCCACTGGTTGTATAATTTGCTTTAATTTTGCATTAGATATTGCAGTTCTTCATCTGAGGAGTCAACCAACTTTGAATAGAGCAGGACTGTAATAGTATTTATTGAAAAGAAAATGGCATATGAGTGGATCCATGCAGTTCAAAGCCATGTTGTTCAGGTGTCAACTATACTTTATTTATGTTCTTAAAAAATGTTTTCTTTTCATAAAGCAAAGCATACATTAAAATGTGTCTGGGGCCAGTGTGAGGAATCCCGTCTGTAACAAGGTCATGCGGAAGGAAGCCTGACATACGCAAGGACGTGATCAAGCTTCAGGGGTTCCCCCTGGAATTTCCTGAGCATCCGCGCCCCCCCCCCCCAAATAAGAATCTGCCGGCCTTTGTACTCTGCTTTTCCACTCTTCTGATATTCTCTGGAAAAAGTCAAATCAGGGTTTTAGTCTTCTGCATCTGAAAGGGATGTTTCAGTTAAACCCCCTTTGATAACTCTCTAGCTTGCCTAACAGGTTCCCCAGACCTCTTACAGCTTGTGAATTGCTTACAGCTCCCCAGCCACGAGAGGCACAAAGCTTAAAAGCATCTTAAAGATACAGAGCCTTTTCTAAAGACCTAAAAATCATATTGGTGATGGGTTTTCACTGGTGACCAAATGATTGCTGCCAGGCCTCCATATTCTTTATCTTTTAGGCACCTGGGAGGATGTTAATCAATGTAATCAGGATATGGAAAAAGATATATAGTAGTTTTGATGTTAACAACACTAGACTTCTGAGTTAATTGCTTCTCTGTTGTTGTAAATCACTGTACTCCTTTTGCTTGTTATAAGTTGCTGTATCTTTGCTTTGTAACAATATAACTTTATTTAGTGCTTTCTGAGAGTGGCACCAGACTTTAGGAAGATCAACACAAATAAGTCTTCTGGTTGACAAACCATTATCGGAAAAAGGCTGTAAAATGTTAATTGGCCCTTTTGGACTAGAAGATGATGTAAATCATGTAAGACTTGTGTATGCAATTAGGTATACAGAGAGAAAAGCCTGTTTTTGATGAGTCTGGGCTGTTAACGCTTCATAACTTTGTGTTATCCATTAATCTTCATGTTTTATCAAAAGTATAAAAGGCCTTCTGAACAATAAAGGATGGACCAGTTTCTCGGACTCGTCTCTTGGCCCAGTTTCTTGAGAATCTGGCTCCCCCTGTGTCTCTCTCTTTCTCCTTTTCTCCCTCTCCTTCCCTCTCTTCTTCACTCTAATTTCAGGCTGAATTCCCATCTGGACCAGGGCAGCTCGCCAAGTCTACTTACTTGTCCTGGCTTCTAAGACCCGCGCGAAAGGGAGCCTAAGGCAGGGCACCCTTAGATATTCAAGCAGGCGCCCGTGGCCCCATGTAGATGGTGCAAGTTCCTTATCTGGAACTTAATTCGTCTTCCCCATAAGCCAAGTTATTCAGCCTTCTTTTTCCACTTAATTTTCCTACTACACTATCTTTTCCCAATCTAATCTTATATTTCTGTATTAATAAATAAAAAAGTCTTTCCTCACCAACGCTGTCCCTGCTTCGATTTCCCTGCATCCACTGGGGCTGGACCCCGGCAAAAATGCCCTAAAAGTTTTCTAAAACTCTAAACTCAAGGATTTTATTGAGATATTTTAGTAAATGAGTTGATACTTTTAAAGTCTTGTTAATTATAAATTAATAAGAAGGAGATGGATTACTTAATTAATAATATTAGGGAAGTTAGTTTGCTGTTTGGAAACACAATAGCTTAGATTCTTGCCACAGGTCACAAACAAATTAATGCTATTTAACTTTAAAAGTTGAATTTTAATGATGTATGATGTAGACAGAGGGTAATTATTGTTTTTAGGTCTACACGTAGCAAAGAGTAAAGAAAACAACTTACAATCTATATCAGAGCATCTGACCCAATCACTTCATGCACATAGATGGGGAAACAATGGAAACAGCAAGAGACTTTTTTGGGGGGGTTCCAAAATCAGCGCAGACGGTCTGCAGCTATGAAATTAAAACACGCTTGCTCCTTGGAAGAAAAGCTATTATCAACCTAGACACCCTACTAAAAAGCAGAGACATTACTTTGCCAACAAAGGTCCTTGTAGTCAAGTTCAGTTCAGTTCAGTCGTTCAGTCGTGTCCGACTCTTTGCGACCCCATGAATTGCAGCACGCCAGGCCTCTCTGTTCATCACCATCTCTCGGAGTTCACTCAGACTCATGTCCATCGAGTCTGTGATGCCATTCAGCCATCTCATCCTCGGTTGTCCCCTGCTCCTCCTGCCCCCAATCCCTCCCAGCATCAGAATCTTTTCCAATGAGTCCTCTTCGCATGAGGTGGCCAAAGTACTGGAGTTTCAGCTTTAGCATTATTTCTTCCAAAGGAATCCCAGAGTTGATCTCCTTCAGAATGGACTGGTTGGATCTCCTTGCAGTCCAAGGGACTCTCAAGAGTCTTCTCCAACACCACAGTTCAAAAGCATCAATTCTTCGGCCCTCAGCCTTCTTCAGAGTTCAACTCTCACATCCATACATGACCACAGGAAAAACCATAGCCTTGACTAGACGGACCTTAGTCGGCAAAGTAATGTCTAAGCTATGGTTTTTCCAGTAGTCATTTATGGACGTGAGAATTGGAATATAAAGAAAGCTGAGTGAAGAACTGATGCTTTTGAACTTGGACAGCAAGGAGATTCAACCGGTCTATCCTAAAGTAAATCAGTTCTGAATATTCGTTGGAATGACTGATGGTGAAGCTGAAACTCCAATACTTTGGCCACTTGATGCTAAGACCTGACTCACTAGAAAAGACCCTCATGCTGGGAGAAATTGAAGGTGAGAAGAGAAAGGACCAACAGAGTATCAGATGGTTGGATGGCATTACTGACTTGATAGACATGAGTTGGAGTAAGCTTCAGAAGTTGGTGATGGATAGGGAAGCCTGGCATCCTGCAGTCCATGGGGCTGCAAAGAGTTGGACATGACTGAGTGACTGAATTGAACTGAATCAAAGATTAGTGATTTCATGATTACATCATTATAGTCTATTTTTAAATTGTTTAAATTAATTAATTTATTTTAATTGATGGCTAATTAATTCACAACATTCTAGTTTAAAATAAGACTTATTGTTACCTTTGTATTTATAGGCTATTTTTTAAAATTTAAATTTATTTATTTAAGTTGGAGGCTAGTTCAACCCACTCCAATGTTCTTGCCTGGAGAATCCCAGGGATGGGGGAGCCTGGTGGGCTGCCGTCTATGGGGTTGCACAGAGCTGGACACGACTGAAGCGACTTAGCAGCAGCAGCAACAGTTACTTTACAATATTGTATTGGTTTTGCCATACATCAGTATGAAGCTTTCTAATCACAGTTGCACCCTGGAGGATCAGTGAACCTGGTGCAGTCATGTCTGGGGAATATTAGAAATTAACTTCCCAAAGAATAGAGACTGCACTTTATAAAGGTCTACTTCACACATTCAGGTACCCTAAATATTTCAACTTTCAGGGGAAGATTTCTTCTACAACCAAGTAGGTTAAGAGGTACTGTCGGTCATTTACATAATTCTTCTTTCCCTAGCCTCTACACTTTTCACCATTTAAAGGAAAGTAGATGACCCTGCCTAACTCTTCCCCAACTGGATGAAGCTGACATGTATACACAATAATGAAATACCTTTTTTAGCCTACCGCAAATAAAATATCCTTTTTGACTTTTGCCCAAGACTTGGGTTTCCTTTAGAAGAAAACACTTTATTGATGAAACTGTGGAAGCCAATTCCTAAGGAAGAAGAGCATTTGTATGTGTGAGTGTTATCTTTCTCTCAGGGGAAACTTTTGGTGGTTTAAAAAAATGTAAAAAAGAGACATTCACAAAAAAGGAAATTTTTTTTTCTTTTTTTTAATTGATGAGGCTGTGTGAGTTTGACATCTTTTTTCCTTTTATTACAAAGAAAAAATATAAGAAAATAAGTCTGATTTCAATGTATGCTTAAAGAAAAGTAACTCAGTATCAAAATATCTGTTAATTACCTCTAAAATATCCAAATTGATATTTATCATGGAAGACCAAAGTGAGACTAGAGTACTGTCGGTCATTTCCATAACCTTCCTTTTCCAAGCCATATTACCATAATGGAAATGGGCAAAGGATGTTCAGATCAATATTTTATCATTTTTTCCCATTATTTTGCCAGAATTGTAAGCTGTAGTGCCAGTAGCTCTGTTAAGATGTCTGTTCAGGAAGATAAGTTAGTTAAAACAATGCCTTACACAAGCTAGGTTTTGCCTCCAGCAAGAGGAAAATAAATGGATGGGGGGAAAGAGTTTTCACGTGACATCTTATGTATGTACTTATGTGTAAGTATGCGTGTTTTCTATATATGCATATGTATGTTTATATGTTTGTGGTGGTGGTTTATTTGCTAAGTCGTGTCTGACTCTTGCAATCTCATGGACTGTAGCCCACCAGGCTCCTCTGTCCACTGGATTCTCCAGGCAAGAATACTGGAGTGGGTTGATATTTCCTTCTCCAGGGGATCTTCCCAACACAGGAATCGAACCTGGGTCTCCTGCATTGCAGGCAGATGATTTACCATATATGTATGTATGTGTGTATATATAGATAGGCTTCTTCAGTGGCTCAGCAGTAACGAGTCTGCCTGCAGTTCAGAAGCCAAAGGAGATGCAGGTTTGATTCTTGGGATGATTCCCTGGAGGAGGGTACAACAACCCACCAAAGTATTCTTGCCTGGAGAATCCTGTAGACAGAGCACCTTTGCAGATTACAATTCATAGTGTCACAAAGAGTCAGACACAATTGAAGTAACTTAACACACACAAGTATATACACACAGGTGCACGTGTATTTTTTGTTTTTTTCTGGAAAACACATTAGGTAAAGTCATTGCATTAAGCTGAGTCAACAGAAAGAGGAGGAGAAACTAAAAGGACACATTTTCTGACTACTCACAGTAACTTGTTAAAAACCAGCAACAAGAAGCAAAGCTTTCATTTGTGTAAAATATTTAGGGGGAAAGTAAGGGGTTATTCTTTCTATTTTGCACACTTCATTTTAATTTGCTATGGTGAAATTTTTTCTTTTAACTTTATTCCTGAAATTAAAATTAGTTAGTTATCTTCCTTAGCCTCAGAAGTGAAAAGAGGCATAGAACTCTCAAAAACCACATCATACAAGTTGAACATTATGATAAGAATACTATTTCCATATAATTGCTATTTCTCTTGTCAAAGAGATGGCTACCTTTCAAAAGCAGGAGTGCATGCTATTGTTACACTAAAAATTTGCCGGATAATTTAGAAAGCATTCCTGATTATAAGTGTTGAAAATAATTAATGTAAAATTATTTGTTATTGTTCACTCACTCAGTCATGTCTGGCTCTTTGTGACCCCATGGGCTGCAGCATGCCAGCCTTCCCTGTCCTCCACTATCCCCTGGAGATTGCTCAAACTCATGTCCATTGAGTAAATGATTATCAAGAACTCTAATTTTTAACATATGTGTATTCTAACTCTACCTACAAATGTACATTATCACTTTTAGAAAGTAGTATTTGAAAAGGAATCCAAAATTTGCCTAATTCACAAATAGAAATATTTAATTGTCTCCACTTTTCTATCCATTGACTATCCTGTTTAGCTTTGTATTATTATATTTAGCATAATGTACATTTTAAAAAATAAAATATATGTCTATTAAAACAGATAAAATATTACATATTAAATTTTACTCCACTGAGAAGTAAATATTAGGGGCAGGATATTTAACAATATCTTTATTCTCTCTATTATTAAATATAACTAAAAACAATCTAAACCTAAAATATTGCATATTTTTATGAACATTATTATTAAACCTCAATTGTTGGCTTCAGAAAATTATAAATAGTCAAACAGGAGAGTTTGAGAGGGGATATATTTATTTGTTCTGATATTCTGCTTCAATGAGCAATAATTTCTCAAGTTAAAACACACACTTTTGGCATCTGATGACAATTCCTTATTTCTGATAACTTATCTGTCTTTAACTTGTCTTTTTTCAGCAGTTCACAGACTAGAAAACATGATTGAAGAGAATATTACCAGGGTGATGGAATTTATTCTTTTGGGTTTTTCAGTCCAGAGAGAGATTGAAATCCTTCTCTTTCTTCTCATTTTAGTGGTATATTCTCTAACTCTGGTGGGAAACATTGGCCTGATTTCCTTAATCCGGTTGGATCCTCACCTTCACACACCCATGTACTTTTTTCTCAGTAATCTGGCCTTTGTAGACTTTTGTTACTCCTCATCAATAGCCCCAAAGTTCCTGGAGACACTCCTGACCAAGCACAGGTCCATATCTTTCTATGCATGTGCGACGCAGCTGGGCTTTTTCCTGAACTTCTTGGTTTTGGAGATGTTCCTTCTTGCAGTAAT
Source organism: Neotragus pygmaeus (assembly GCA_006410875.1). Taxonomy (NCBI): domain Eukaryota; kingdom Metazoa; phylum Chordata; class Mammalia; order Artiodactyla; family Bovidae; genus Neotragus; species Neotragus pygmaeus. The sequence goes on along the minus strand of SJYV01050589.1, from coordinate 119,934 downwards.
GGCTTATGACCGCTACGTGGCCATCTGCAATCCTCTTCTCTACATGGTGAGCATGTCCCGAAAGGTGTGCATGCAATTGGTAGCAGGCCCTTACTTATACAGCTTTTCTGTTGCTTTCCTCCACACAGTTGCTACTTTTCGATTGATCTACTGTGGCCCCAATGCTATTAATCACTTCTACTGTGATGATGTCCCTTTGATGGCCCTTGCATGCTCAGACACCCACCTCAAAGAGATCTTGATTTTTATCTTTGCTGGATTCAACATGATCAGCTCTTTGACCACGGTCCTTATTTCTTACCTATACATCGTGGCTGCCATCCTGAGAATCCAGTCCTCAGAAGGGAGGCGCAAAGCATTCTCAACCTGTGGTTCTCATCTGACTGTTGTCACTGTATTCTATGGGACTCTGATCTTCATGTATCTGCAGCCCAAATCAAACCATTCCCTTGACACAGACAAAATGGCCTCTGTCTTCTACACAATAGTCATTCCTATGCTGAATCCCATTATCTACAGCCTGAGAAACCAAGAGGTAAAAAATGCCTTGAGGAAAGCCTTTGAAAAATGCTATTTCCTGTCTCTAATAAACGTTAGAATGTAACTTGTAACACTGGTTGTCCTGGAACTATGCCACATGTTGATATGTTGTTTTTATTATCTTTGATAAGTTAATTTTATTTTTACCATTTTTATATGAGCAAAATGACTTTGCACATGTGTTCTATTTTACATATAATTTATAAGTAAGATGAAAGGTTTAAGATTATAATGCACATCTTTAACAAACTGCTACTCTTTGCATCTGTGACACTTGATAGTTTTTTTTTTCCTCAAGTTTTAATATGAGTATATTTATTTTATTTATTTTTTTTTACTTTATTTCACTCCACAACACTCTATTGGCTCCACCATACATCGATATGAATCCACCACAGGTGTACACGAGCTCCCAATCCTGAATCCCCCTCCCACCTCCCACCCCACAATGTCTCTCTGGATCATCCCCGTGCACCAGCCCCAAGCATCCTGCATCCTGCATCGAACGCATGCATAATATCATGTAAGAAATTAGGCGCCGGACACTGGATAGTTTTGATCTGGACAGTTTCTATTTAACTGATAATAAAATTTAGCCACTGCTTTCAAAAATGTTTCTATTTTATACATTGTGGAGACAGTAAAAGGGAGGTGGTAAAGTAAGTTTCTTGTCCATCCCCACGTCATTCCACGCAGTAGCTGTTCCTCAACTGCTAAAAATCATTCCTCTCTGTGTCTGACCTCCACTGGATTCACTGTCGGTCACTCTATATAATTTCATGGCACTCATGTTGTTCTAAAAGATGTCATTATTTGCCATGCAGATCTGGGAATCAGGGTCAGCTTTTGGAAAGTCATCCTCTCTTTTTCTGTATCAAAAATGAAGACATAACTCTATATTCCCTCAGCAAAGCTTAAGATTCTTTTATATTTTAGGGATTTGAAGAAATTACAATGGGTTGAGGGGACAGGAAGTGGTAGTTTAAAACCAAGTTATAAATGAGGTTGCTGTCAGATGTCAGGAATATAGCTTTATGTTGGGGTGGTTGTAAAGTGATACAATCTAAGAACCACTTAAACCGTCAACTGGAATGTATTTTTTAAATTCAGATTCAAATGTTTGGTGTCTACCATGTGGGTGAAATTGTGAGTTATTCTTGTAGGGTAAATCAAAAACATTCCTGAATATGCTGCTGAACAGTCTGCTATTTTGGGAAATATTGCCCCCCCCCCAAAATGATTGTATAAGTTATTCAGAAACAGTTTAGCTTATTTTATCCAAGTTATCTTAATACACACTTCACTGTTAAATTAGATTTCAGATTTATGTGAAGACATCAATATTTCCATGTAAAATTATTTATATTAAACTATTTTAATATATGCCTTTAATATATGCCATTATTAAAGCAGCAACAAGGTGTTCTAAGTGGAGGTAAATTGTACAAATTCTGAAGAGAAGCAATGAATTACAATCCTGATTTTCAAATTCTTGAATCAACTTCTTTTGGAGTCAAGGAGCACAGTTGCAGATAAATCAGTCTTCGAAATCATGAATGTCAATTGACAAAGATAAAACTCAAGAAAAGAGAACATCTTTCTTGTTGCTATTTTTTTTTAATAATTCTGGAAGTATAATTTAAATAGTTAGAAGCACAGGAGGGAGCTTATATCGTAAATTGCAGAGTAAGGGCTGAACCTGAGATTGGCAATGTGAGAAGGGTTTAAAGTTAGTGAATCTTTCAAAAGGAGCCTGGTGTCCCTTCTGGGTAGCACACTGGATTCAGGGGAGGTTGCTGCAAAACCACATGTTTACCAAGGAAAGTTCAGATACATTTGAAGAGCTCCCAGAGCAGAAGGGATGATAGCCTGGGAGACTAAAGAAGCCTAAAGTAAGACCAAAGTTCTAACATTGAAACAATACCGTAGAGAATAGATTAGCTTCATCAGTCTGCATTAACAAACCACCACACACTCATTGACTTAGAACAACAAAACTTTATTTTCTCACATTTCTGGAGCCTACAAGTCTGAAGTCAAGGTATTGCCAGAACCATGCTCTCTATGTTCTCTGAGGGAGGTTCCTTCCTTGCTTTTTTTTTCCAGCTGCTCATGGTCCCAGGCATTCCTTGGCTTATAAGCATCTTTCCAGTCTCTGCTATGTTCTCATGATCATCTTCCCTCTACATCTGTGTCCAGATTTCTTCATTCCTATAAGGACATCACTCACACTGGATTAACAGTCCACCTTACTGCACTATGACTTCATATTAACAATTGCATTTTCAACGACCGACCCTATATCCAAATAATGGCCCTATAACCAAACTCTGAGGTTCTTCAGGTTAGGAGCTTAATGCATCTTTGGGGGGAACAATTTCACTCATAATAAGTGCGTGTAAGTGTGTGCATGCTCAGGTGTGTTCGACTCTGTGTGACCCTATGGACTGTAACCCGCCAGGCTCCTCTGTCCTTGGGGATTTCCAGGCAAGAATACTGGAGTGGGTTGCCATTTCCTTCTCCAGGGGATGTTCCCCCAGGGATTGAAACCGTGTCTCTTGCTTTGCAGATGATTCTTTACTGTAGAGCCATTGGGAAAGCCCCACTAATAAGTAAGGACAGTCAAAGACGTGCTGGCTCAAATGTGGTGACAACCCACATCATCTACACCTGCAAGCACAATGCAGGAAAAAAAAAAAAAAAGCTGAGATTTCCTAAGCTTAAGAAAGAGACTTGTGAGTACCTAAAAAGGCTAGCAAAATGGCCTAGACGACAGGCCAAAAGGGATCCAAAACCATTTAATGTGAAAACTGGAGGTCTTAAAGGTCATAACAAGCCCAAGGATTCACCAAGTAGTTAGGACAAAGGGATACATAACCTAATGTCTGAGATAGATCAGAAGTTTGAGTTTTTCTCCTTCTGGTTAAGACAGAAGACAAGATTCTCTTCTCTCAATACCAGAATAGTTTCTGAAGAGATTTGATCATTCTCAGGTAAAAATCGTCCTAGTGAGTGGTAAGATGAAGAGGTGAAGTGCCAAGGATATGTTTATGGAAAGTATTATAAGAGCAAATATAGCACTATAGCTAAGTGAACTCCCAAGATGCAGTGACTTAATGGAGTAATTTATTCCTTTCTCAGGCAGCAGTATGAGTTAAGGGATTTGGGAAGGGCAATTGGACCCTCAATATGTGGTTTCCATCTTTGTCTAAAAAGTGATCATTTCAGTGGCAACGTTTTCAAGTGGGAAGGAAGAGAAAAAAGCCCGTATCTAATGGCTTTAACATACAGAAGGTGATCTTTAGGTTTCAGGCATCACTTTCTACTGATGGCTCATTGCCAAGACTTGACAACATTATGTATCCCACTGACAAGGAGCAATGGGAACGGGGGTGAACAGCTGCATGACAAATGTTTTACTTATAAAATAAAACAAACAAACAAAAAATGATAGTGGACACCGAGGAATGTGTCTGCCATAAGGATCACAGAAAATGTGATCTTAAAGGGTCAAGTTATAATGATCTCTATCAATATGGTTGTTTCTTGAGCAGCCTATCATTTCATACTTGACACCAACTTGTTAGAAGCAAACTTGGGTGATTTGAAAACATTAAAAAAAATTTTGTTAACATAGTTTCCAACACTAATCAAATGGTACTCTTTCTTCCTGCTCAGAACCTAAAGTTATGAAAAGGAACTATCCTCCCACCATCTGCCTTTTCCCAGAACCAATCTGAGGGAATGTGGCTTGTGGGCAATTAGTAAATTAGCCTGAGTAATGAAAACATCTTTCCAGTGATATTACCACAAGTAAATGTTACTTCTCAGAGTCTTTCTACACATGTTCAATTGTGCACCCCTTTTAACTGGATTAGCCCTTAAACAAGAAGAAACTCATTCATGAGAAATGACTTCTGCTTCTGATTTGCTTTTATGCTGGCATTATTAGCAAGAGTCAACAGGGACAAAAAATGTGTTCCACTTATATTAAGAATGAAGGTAAATTAAGTGGACATCAATCAACATAAATTGAATAGTAAACTTTTTTTTAATTTAATTTAATTTTATTTTTTACTTTATTCTACTTTATAATATTGTATTGGTTTTGCCATACATCGACATGAATCCACCACAGGTGTATACGAGCTGGATACCAGTTTGAGCTGTNTTTTTTTTAATTTAATTTAATTTTATTTTTTACTTTATTCTACTTTATAATATTGTATTGGTTTTGCCATACATCGACATGAATCCACCACAGGTGTATACGAGCTGGATACCAGTTTGAGCTGTGCTGATCACATTTTAACACGTCTAGTGCAACGGCATTCGGTTTTACAGAGATTCTTATCTGGCTGATCCACTCTAGTTATTAAAAGCTTGACTTAAGCAGCTAAACACAGACCTAAGAATGTAATGTTAGTGACAAGAATTTGGAATCAAACAGTAGCTTCATCACAGCAATCAAATGTTTAACAGGACATTCTTCTGATCAAAAGTTAGATTTTAAATGACAAAATTCCACATTGCTTCATCTTTTTAAACTATGAGAAGGACATGATAAGCTTTAGTCATAAATATTTCACCTATTTAAATTAATAAAGAGAAAAACAACTAGCCAAAATCCAAATCAAAGAGTAGAATTATGGTGAGTCAACAGATTGTTTGAAACACAAATAGTGTTAATTATGGAGCAATACATACTGAGAATTAACCTTCTGAATTCATGAAACTAGTTGAAGATTCTGAATACATTTTTGTTTTCAAAAGTTCATGCGTGTATGAATGTTATTGAAAGCTTTCTTGGTAAATGAGGATTCACCAACTTTTATATTCATGGAAAAGAGATGAAGTCTTAATTTTTTCTCATGAACTTATATAGTGAAGAGCAATTATGCATAGAAAATATCCTAAGAAATCACAAACTCTTACAAAGATACCTCCAAATTAGCATGTGCTTATACAAATGTATTTATCAGTTATCCAGTGACTACACTTAGCACAATTTTACATACACTGTGACTAACAGTAATAGGTCAGGGTTAGTATGTTTGCATATGTAGATAAAGGAGGCTTAGTCCTGAGAGTCCANCCAAATTAGCATGTGCTTATACAAATGTATTTATCAGTTATCCAGTGACTACACTTAGCACAATTTTACATACACTGTGACTAACAGTAATAGGTCAGGGTTAGTATGTTTGCATATGTAGATAAAGGAGGCTTAGTCCTGAGAGTCCATTCATGGGGTAAACCATCGCTGTGTTAGACTGGACCTCTTAGTATATTTAAGTGTTGCCTGTATACAGTTACAGTCTATTGTAAACAGGGTTATTTATGTGCCTGGACATTTATAACGGGAAGTGGCGTACATGGAATTATGTACTGCAGGTTCACTGCCTCAAGTCTGCCTTGATGATTGCTTTGTTGACCGCCTCTTTCACATCTTTGTTCCTCAAACTGTAGATCATGGGATTCAGCATGAGAATCACTGTGGTGTAAAACACAGCCACCATCTTCTCCTGCTCCACAGACTCTTCAGTGGGCTTCCTGAGATACATGAAGATGCGGTGAGGTGAGGTGAAATCGCTCAGTCGTGTCCGACTCTTTGTGACCCCGTAGACTGTAGCCAGAAGAAGGCAATGGCACCCCACTCCAGTACTCTTGCCTGGAAAATCCCATGGACGGAGGAGCCTGGAAGNGGGGGGGGGGGGATGGTTCTCATATTTAAATTCCTCCTTGACCCCAAAACCTCTTAAATTTGTGACTTTAACCTCTAATAGTGAGGGAGAATTTGAATGGGTCTCCCAGAACTCAACAAGTCATTTTTTGCCCACAAGCCATCTTTGAGCTTTGTTTTCATTGCTTTTTAAATAAATGCAGGATAAGGTATTTCTTCTGCTCCAGCACTCCCAGTTCAGAGTGCTCTAGTTTACACCATGATACTGTTAGTAAGTTTTAAAATTTTATTTATCTTTTGTAATCAAATCATAGTCTGTTCACTCAAAATTTGTAGCAAGGCCATAAGCTGGTCACGATATTGGGCACTGCGGAAGGAACAAAGAGGAAATGTGGGAGGCATCTGCCCAGTGGAGCCCAGTTAGGGAGGCAAGTATGTTGCAAGGAGTGTAAGTGCCCCGAGGGCAATGGTCAGTTACAATCTTGCTACTCAGTGTGGTCCCTACCCTCTCACCCCTCCACCTCTCCACCTCACTTGTATCATTAACACTGTTTGGGAGCCTGTTAGAAATGCAGGACCTCAATCCAGCTCAAGACCTAAATCAGAATCTTCATTTTAACAAGATTGCTAGCAGGTGACATGTATGCACTCAGGAACTTTTTATCCAGGAGATAGAAATGACTTCCCAGTAGTGTCCAAAGTGAAAGTGAAAGTGAAGTCACTCAGTTGTATCCTACTGCGACCCGTGGACTGTAGACCAGCAGGCTCCTCTGTTCATGGGATTCTCCAGGCAAGAATACTGGAGTGGGTTGCCATTTCCTTCTCCAGGGNGTATACTAAAGAGCCTCTTGATTAGGGTGAAAGAGGAGAGTGAAAAGCTGGCTTAAAACTCAACATTGAAAAAACTAAGATCATGGCATCTGGTCCTGTCCCTAGTGTTATTTGCTTAGTCGTATCTGACTCTTTGTGACTCCAAAGACTGTGACCCTCCAGCTCCTCTCCATGGAATTCTCCAGGCAAGAATACTGGAGTGGGTTGCTATTTTCTTCTCTAGGCTTTCTTCCCAACCCAGGGATTGAACCTGGATCTCCCTCATTGCAGGCAGATTTTTTTTAACCATCTGAGCCACCAGGGAAGCCCCCACTTCCCCTCAGATGGCAAATATAAGGGTGAAGAAGTAGAAGCAGTGACAGATTTTATTTTATTTACTGCAGATGGTGACTGCAGCCGTCGGTTGTTTTTTGGAAGGAAAGCTATGACAAACCTAGACAGCATATTAAAAAGCAAAGCCATCACTTTGCCAACAAAGATCCATATAGTCAAATATATGGGTTTTCCAACAGTCATGTACAGACGTGAGAGCTGGACCATACAGAAGGCTGAGCATCAGAATTGATGCTTTCATATTGTGGTGTTGGAGAAGATTCTTGAGAGCCCCTTGGATAGCAAGATCAACCCAGTCAATCCTAAAGGAAACCGGCCCTAAATACTCCTTGGAAGGGCTGATGCTGAAGCTGAAGGAAGCTCCAATACTTTCGTCAGCTGATGCGAAGAGTGGACCCATTAGAAAAGACCCTGATGCTGGGAAAGATCCAGGGCAGGAGGAGAAGGGGGCGACAGAGGGTGAGATGGATGAATGGTGTCACTGACTCAATGAACATGAGTTTGAGCAAACTCCAGGAGATGGTAAAGGACAGAAAACCTGGCAATGTTGCAGTGCATGGGGTCGAAAAGTCAGACACGATTCGGCGACTGAACAACACCACTACCAATCTCATGAGTCTTCCGCTCTCCTTAAACCTCCAGAAGAAGGCAATGGCACCCCACTCCAGTACTCTTGCCTGGAAAATCCCATGGACGGAGGAGCCTGGAAGGTTGCAGGCCATGGGGTTGCTGAGGGTCTGCAACTGAGCGACTTCACTTTCAGTTTTCACTTTCATGCATTGGAGAAGGAAATGGCAACCCACTCCAGTGTTCTTGCCTGGAGAATCCCAGGGACGGGGGAGCCTGGTGGGCTGCCATCTATGGGGTCGCACAGAGTCAGACACGACTGAAGTGACTTAACAGCAGCAGCAGACTGTAGCCTACCAGGCTTCTCCATCCATGGGATTCTCCAGGCAAGAGTACTGGAGTGGCTTACCATTTCCTTCTCCAGGGGATCTTCCTGACCTAGGGCTCAAACCCGGGTCTTCTGCACTGGAGGCAGATTCTTGAGAGTCCCATAAAACATGGTAACCATGGAGAATGCCTTCCTCCTGCCATCGGCAGAGTGCAAGTGCAGCACGGCAGCTACGATGACGGTATAGGAAACGAGAACCACAGAGAGGGAATATTGAAATTAATCCCAGCAGTAACAATCATGGTGTATTCTCTAAGGTGGACCATGGGCAATCTTGATAAGAGCAGGGTCAGCACAATAGATGTGGTTGACGTCACAGTTTCCACAGAACCACAGGCCATATGTCCCCAGTGTGCAGATTAGGCTAACAGAATCCAGAGATGTATGGTGCAGAGCTGAGACGCGCACACACAGTCTTGGAGATTTTACGGCCATAAAGCAGAGGATTGCAGACGGCCATGCAGCGATCAAAGGCCATCACAGCCAAGATACACACTTCCAAGACAAGAGCTCCGAAGAAGTAACACTGCAGCAAACATGCCGCATAGGAAATGGGTTTTGTCTCTGATAGTAAGTTTTCCAATATCTTCGGAGTGATGTTGCAAAAGAACCACACATCCACAAAAGACAAACGACTCAAGAAAAAGTACACTGGGCTCTGAAGCTGGGGGCCTAGAAACACCACAAAAAACAGAACTTGAAGCTCCTGATGATTGGTTAACCCCAGAAGAATAAATTCTGTCACATTTGTGAAATTTGGCATTGCCTTCACTTAGATCCAGTCTGCATTGCCTATGGACAAATTAAAAGAAAAAAATGGATTTATTTTATTTTTGAAAATTTTGAGTCATGTTTATCAGTATTCTAGTTCAAATGATATAAAAATCAACGTAGACTTTGCACAAAGTCTAATGTAAGGCTATATAATCACATTTATTTCCTTGAATAGGCCTTATAGGTAATTATTGCAATATTTGTTAGTTTCTTTATAACAGTTACATTTGCATACTATTAGTATTAGACACTTGTTTTTGCTGAATGACTGCAATGATGTTAACCTCATAGAGTTCTAGTAAAAGCAAAGCTAGACTGAGGGTCATCAGAGAATGAGCGGATCCGTTTCAGCATATTGTCCTATAGAAAAAGACTCGAGACTCACAAATGCAAGTGTTCAGCCAAGGTCAGACAACCACTTTGTGCCGAACAGGGAAGTAAGAAGAGCGAATCATTGAAATTCCTTCGAATACTAATTTTGTGTGTGATCGGTGCCTCTCATTGTCAATATCAACACAGATACACATGCAATACTAACTTACTCATTTCCCTACGACTTGGAAGACACCCTTTTTTATTGTTGGCTGTGCTTGCGCTCCTCTTGGTTGGGGTGTGTGGGCTCCTCACTGCAGCGGCTTCTGGTATGGAGCCCTGGCTCCCGGTGAGCAGGCTTAGGCTGTGGCTCACAGGTTCTAGGTTGTGGCTCAGTAGTTGTGGCTCTCGGGCTTAGTTGCTCCCTGGCAGGTGGATCTTCCTCCAAAAGCAGGGATTGAACTTGTGTCCCCTATATTGGTAGTCAGACTCTTACTCACTCTGCCCCCAGGGAAGTCCAGAATATAGCTTCTTATCTGCACCATTTTACGGGATGATTGTCTTAAACCTTGGTCTTACAATCTAGTCATTGACACGCTTTTCTACACTATGGCAGCATATGATATCGAAAGCTTTCAACTTATGAAAATCCTAGTCATGTGTTATTTTATTTAGCTATGTATTTCACTTGCTAGATTACTGCTGCTTGCAGGATGAGGTAAGAGGTATTTAACAACATGGACTGTATCAGTTTAACAGTTAGAAAAGTAAACTGCAAGTGGTTCAATCACCATATCAAAATTATATCAATAGATAAATTCTATATACATATAAAATAAAATTCAGGTTCCATGTCTTTAAAATTACTGTCTTATTTCAGATTCTACTGCTTTTCAGCAACAATCCATTATATGTCTAATTATTTATTTTCAAATTTAATGTCATTACAAGGAAAATGTCCTCAATGAATGTTTTCTCCATTTAATACATTTCCCCAGATAAGCCTTCTGAGAGGTGAACTGCTCTGAGTACTTAGGGATGCATCTGTAGGATTAACATCATCTTGGGAATTTAAAATCCCCATAATAAAATTGTTTTAAGAGAATATTATGACATAAATGAGCTATAGTTATAATTGCATATAATAATTTACAAACATCAAACCAATTTTATGTCAAATATATTTGCTATATTTATTATTTATTACTTTATATCTAGAAGTAGTCTAAGTTTTTTAATATGAAATTGACCAAGCTACACGAGATTCTGGTTTCTATCATAATTCTTCAGTTCACTAAGTTGTATTCAGCTATTTGAGACCCCACGGACTGCAGCACACGAGGTTCCTCTGTCCTTCACTATCCCCCAGAGTTTGCTCAGACTCATGTCCATGGAGTTGGTGATGCTATCTAACCATCTCATCATCTTATAATTAGTTGTGCCAATAATCCAAGTCAAACTCTGTTAATTAGGTAATTATGGATTCACCAAGCAGAGTCAAGAGTTTTTATACATGAAAATTCTCGGTTTTAGCTCTATCTCCCAGTGAAAATCAGTAACTCTCATCTAGCTTAGGACATCCACACTTAGCAGCCATAAGATCTATGATTGTGAAAATATAGGGTACAGGTGAATCCAGACCAGAACTGAAATATCGGTGCCTATGTTATGTGCCCAGATCATTCTCTCTATGATGTATCTAATTCCCATACGAATAATTTCAGTGGTAGGAAAATAGTTCACAGTGATTAATCAACTTCCAAATTGTGAGTTGCTACTAGTTGGAGGCATCCATGATACAATCCTAGAATTTATACACTTTTTAAAATATTTCCTTTTAATTTTTCATATTTTCATTATCTTTTTCCTCTATATTTTACATGGCTGGCTGCTGCTGCTGCTGCTAAGTCGCTTTAGTCGTGTCCGACTCTGTGAGACCCCATAGGCGGCAGCCCACCAGGCCCCGCCATCCCTGGGATTCTCCAGGCAAGAACACTGGAGCGGGTTGCCATTTCTTTCTCCAACATAGCTGGCTACTTGCCCCTAACTAAAAAGTCACCTCCTCAAAGAGATTTTCGACCATTCCATGTGCATCCTGCCTCTTCTAATTTCTGTGTTTATCAGCATGCTCCGTTTTTGTCTCACTCCATTCCCTGAATTGTCTCATTTGTATATTCTTCATTCAGTCCTTTTCAGTCAGTTCAGTTCAGTGGCTCAGTCATGTCTAACTCTCTGCAACCCCATGAACCGCAGCACGCCAGGCCTCCCTATCCATCACCAACTCCCAGAGTCCACCCAAACCCATGTCCATTGAGTCGGTGATGCCATGCAACCATCTCATCCTCTGTCGTCTCCTTCTCCTCATGCCCCCAGTCTTGCCCAGCATCAGGGTCTTTTCCAATGAGTCAGCTCTTTGCATCAGGTGGCTAGAGTATTGGAGTTTCAGCTTCAACATCAGTCCTTCCAATTAACACCCAGAATTGATCTTCTTTAGGATGGACTGGTTGGATCTTCTTGCATTCCACAGGATTCTCAAGAGTCTTCTCCAACACCACAGTTCAAAAGCATAAATTCTTCAGCATTCAGCTTTCTTTATAGTCCAACTCTCACATCCATATATGACCACTGGAAAAACCATAGCCCTGACTAGACAGACCTTGTGCCTCCCTTCTGGTAAATGTATCTGTAGAATGGCAATGAGGATGAATGGATAAGAGATGATTACTATAACCAGAGAATGGGTGAGATAATTGTTATTTTATATTCAAACTATTGTATATAACAAAGGTTATATATATTAAAAAATATATGTATATAACAAAGGTTTCAGCACAGGACATTTTGATGAGAAGTGGTTGATGTCAATCTTCCCACAGATGTACAAGCCATAGGTCCATAATGTTGCTGCCAGACTAATCAGAAAACCATACACATAAGGGAAAGAAATAAGTTGATACAGACAATCCTTGATATTTTGCTGCCATAGAGCAAAGGGTTCCCAAGGGCCTTGTGTCTGTCAAAGGCCATCACAGAAAGAATAAAAACTTCTACATGGACAAGAGCAATAAAAAAAGAAACACTGTACCAAACAATCAGCATAGGAAGTTGTTTTTGTCTCTGATAACAGGGTTTCCAACATCTTGGAAGAAAACCACATATCAACAAAAAACAAATGACTCAGAAAAAAATACATCAGGCTGCTGAGTTGGGGACCAACCTTAATTAACAGGCTCATGCTGATATTACCCACCACAGTGATCATGTAGACCAGCAGGAAAATGATGACGAGAACTTGCCATTCCTGACGACTGGTTAGTCCCCAAAGAATAAACTCTGTCACGTTGATGAAATTGAGCATTTTCTTTATTCTTGGTCAATATTAGATACAAACTTCTGGGATAATAAAAAGGAAACAAAGTTTAACTACAAGTATTGAATATTTATAATTTATATTTTTATTTATGGACCCATTATTTTAATTATTAATAATTATCTATGAGTATTTTTTGGAAGAAAAGCTATGCCCAAACTAGACAGCATATTAAAAATCAGATATTAGTTTGCCAACAAAGGTCCATCTTGTCAAAGCTATGGTTTTTCCAGTAGTCATGTATGGATGTGAGAGTTGGACCATAAAGAAAGCTGAGCACAGAAGAAATGATGCTCATGAACTGCAGTGTTGGAGAAGATTCTTGAGAGTCTCTTTGAATGCAAGGAGATCGAACCAGTCCATCCTAAAGGAAATCAGTCCTGAATATCCATTGCAAAGACTGATGTTGAAGCTGAAACTCCAATAATTTGGCCACCTGATGTGAAGAACTGACTCATTGGAAAAGACCCTGATGCTGGGAAAGATTGAAGGCAGGATAAGAAGGGGATGACAGAGTATCAGATGGTTGGATGCCATCACTAACTTGATGGACTTGAGTCTGAGCAACCTCCAGGAATTGTTGATGGACCAGGAAGCCTGGCATGCTGTAGTCCATGGTGTCGAGAGTCGGACATGACTGAGGCTCAGAACTGAACTGATCTATGGCTGTACTTTGACACTCTTTTCAGCAAATCATTTCTGAGCATTTGCTATTTAACAAACTCTCTGAAGGTTACCTAAATGGAAAAATATACAGACCCAGTTGCCATTGTCACAGCTTTTACAAAATGTGATTGAACAAAGCTTATAATAAAATTCATTTAAATTTTAAATGAATAAATGGGATAAATGGCTATTTATCCAAGACTGAAAGAGAAAATAGTGAAAATGTTAGTCTTTCAGTTTTGTGCCACTCTTCGTGACCCCATGGACTGTAGCCCACAGGCTCCTCTGTCCCTGGGATTCTTCAGGCAAGAATACTGGAGTGGGTAGACATTCCCTTCTCCCAGGGATCTTCCCAACCCAGATTCAAACCTGGGTCTTCTGCATTTCAGGCAATTCTTTACCATCTGAGCCACGAGGGAAGTCCAAAAATACTTCTTAAGTATCCTTTTTGGCCAATATTTGTATATTTTGTAGTCACCTATTTTTAAAATATTTATGGAAAGTTAATATTCTTTTTAATATAACATAAAATATCATATTATCTCTTTTTATTATAATCATATTCCCCATGATTAGAGATGTAAACCATTTAATCAAATAATCTATCATCCCTAAATGTTGGATCAAAAATTATTTTTAATCTTATCTTTTACTCATTTAAAGAGGGACAACCTGATCACAGTAGACTTCAAAATAAAGTGGCGAACCACCTAAACACATTCATATATTCAATTTATGCCCATCCATCAGACTTGTTTCCTTTCCTCCCCAGGTCAGTATACTCACACTGCTTCCCATTCAGTTTTTATAACAAGAGCCTATTTCTGCTTATAAAGAATTATGAAGGAAATTGCTGATTTTCTTCCAAAGCTATTCTTGGTTTTCTGTTGCAATAAACCTTTTATTAGAGAGCCTTGGACATGACCCTACCCCAGGACCCATGACACATGGGGCTCATGGTAGAAGGGCGAGAAATATTCATTCAATAAAGAAAATGAGTGATTATCAGATTTTTCAATAGGTGACTGACACAGGGAAGCGAGGCATATATCTAACTAGCACTTAGGCGCATCTCAGGTTAAGGCTGAGGAGCACCAGTGTTACAATTAAACCATACTTTGGTAATTGGCATAAACATATTTGGTGTGTATAAGCTAGTGCTCTGAGTGGATCTTGAGAGAAAAACTTCTAACTTGAGAAAATCCACGTGCTCCCCGGGAATAGAAATCTACTCCTCACAGAAGTCTTGGATCTAGTATCTTTCAGAGAAACCTACCTCTGATCCAGGATACTTTTCAACTGGCAATTAATTTAATCACCTTAAAGTTTTTCTAAGTTTTATTTTTAAGGCCATCCTCTACGGAGAAGGCAAGGCATGTGATGGTCTTGCGTTTTATGGTACAAATACGGTTCTCAACATAAGTAGCCAGGAGGATTACTCATTTATCACAGAGAAATCTAGGCAGCACAACTCACTTAACAAAAGACTGAATTTCCTGATTCTATTTTTCAGGACCCAAAGATGTAGATAGAGCAGAATCTACTTTTGTAATTCATATAAAAATGACCATCTCTTTCACCAGCATTTCCTTGGGGCTACCTATGTAAAACTTATAACTTTCTTACCTGCATTTCCACGCTGAAAGTGAAAGTGTTAGTTACTCAGTATTGTCCAACTCTTTGCGACCTCATGGACTGTAACCCACCAGGCTCCTCAGTTCAGTTGAGTCGTAGGAGACACGAGAGACAAGTGTTCAATCCCTGCTTAGGGAAGATCCCCTGGAGAAGGAAATAGCAAACCCACTCTGGTAATTTTGTCCGGGAAATTCCATGGACAGAGGAGCCTGGTGGGTAACAGTCCATGGGGTTGCAAAGAGCTGGACATGACTCAGCACGCGCGCGCACACACACACACACACACACACACACTTCACACCTATTGGAACCCATAGAGATACACTGGAAACATAATAGACACACCAAATCCATCCCTCCCTCTCCTGCCTGGTTTCCCTTTTGGCTCAGCTGGCAAAGAATCCGCCTGCAATGCGGGAGACCTGAGTTTGATCCCTGGGTTGGGAAGGTCCCCTGCAGAAGGGAAAGGCTCCCCACCCCAGTATTCTGGCCTGGAGTATTCCATGGACTGTATAGTCCATGAGTCGCAGTCAGACACAACTGAATTTCACTCTCACTTTCACTTTCTCCCAGAAACTTTGGAGCTTTTTGAACCTAAGAATATTTGAAAAAAATTATTGGCTTAGTATTTTTAAGACAAAATAGCTAATACAGATTCATGAACCCATGAAAGCTGAGTTCATGATTGCAATTTCAGTGCCCAAGTATGCAGGATTCCTCAATTCCTTCTAACTATGGAGAAAATGCATCTGGTAAACTCACTTGCAGTAGGTCATTACAATGGAATCTGCACTCCCTCAAGGAAATGTAGATTTCAGAAGAAACTGTGGCATTTGTGTGTGTGTGTTAGTGAGGGAGAGATCAAGAAAGAGAAAGGGTGACTGAGAAAGATAAATACACTTTATGCTGAAGATGCTTAACTATAATGATGTCAGTAAACATAGAAACAAATGTAACAATAGCATTCAGTTTTAAAACCTGTTTTACAAAACTATTCCAAGTGAAAACTATCCTTAATTTAAGAACTTTAAAATTACATTTTAAAATTTGTTAGTAATCATCAACTGATTGGGAATGGCAAGAGTTTTCCAATAAATGGTGAATAGTCTTACAGACAAAAGGAATTACATTTAGCTCACCCGAATAGTAATATTAAGTAAGAGCTTAAATTCTTTAGGGAGGCTAGGTTTTGCATTACAGACACAATGATATTATTACAATTTAATCAAAATCCCCATTTTTTTTACATGTAAATAGCTTTGAAATGTTGCCCATGATGTTTGTGTGAATGAATGGAAATGAGTCTACACGTGGTTCTGCTGTCCCCTGAGGAAAATAGAAACTCAGGTTGGACACAGAGGACTTCCCTGGTGGCTCATTGTAAAGAATCCACCTGCCAGTGTGCCAGTGCAGGAAACACGGGTTGATTCCTGATCCTGGAAGATCCCACCTGCCATGGAGCAGTTGAGCCCCAGTGCTGCAAATACTGAGCCTGTGCTCTAGTCTGGGAGCCACATCTCTTGAGCCCCTGTGCCAAATCCACTGAAGTCCACATGCCCTAGACACTGCACTGGGCAACAGGAGGAGCTGCTGCGATGCAAAGCCCATGGACTGCAACTAGAGAATCCCTCCACTGGCCACAGCTAGAGAAAAGCCCTCACAGAAATGAAGATCCAGCACATCCATCAATAAATATATAAATATAAAAAAAAACACTGGACAAAGAGAAATGTTTGTTCTCCTATACATCATTCTTATTTTATATCTACATTTCTGTAGATAAATTATGCATTTTGTGATGATGTAAATGCACGATTCTAATGTGTGAGTGACATTTCAGTGGCTATATGTTTCTGTGTCAAGATATCAGGATATTTATTTGTTTACTTATATCAGAAGACATATAAACATTATGGATATTCAAGTTGTAAACTTGGTGCCTCATAGCTGTACTAGATGAAATGAGCTATAAGAGAGAAGCCAAACTATGTTTACACTATTAAGTCAGGATGTGTCATTGTTAACAAAAAAGAGACCACCCAAACATTCCTTCTTTCAAGTAAAAAGAAATTAATATTTGATATCATACTTCAGTCAAAAATGTGCAAAATAATCCATGTGAATATTAATTTAATTTGTGAGGAAAAATCTGTAGCTTTGTACGTGCAAATGACACATTCGCTAATTCTACCTGCTTCTCAGTTAGAATGACGGCACTTTGGCTGGAGTACACGACGTGTGCAGAGTCTGGTCTCACAGCAGCTGTTAGAGTCAGTGAAAGAGAGACACTTCTGCGGTTGTGTCTCTTAAATACAAAAATATTGGGAAAGGATTACATGTCATGCAATTTCTATTTTCAAAACAAAGTCTATGAACAGATTCACCTTTCACATTGGAAAAGGCATTAAATATCAGGCTTAAGGTTTTCAACTACCCAGTGATGTTATTATAATTTGAACAAAATTCCCAGTTTGTTTATGTGCGAAGAGCTTTGAAATGTTGCCCATAATGCAGGTGTGAGTCAGTGGAAGTGAATTCACACGTGCTCCTCCTTTCCCCTCAGGAAAATGAAAACTGTTAGCAAGACCACCATCTTTATGCTCTCGCATTAGAGAACTGAATGAAATATGTTGTTATTTCTTCTACCTCAGATTGTAGTCTAATAGATAGATAAATATTTCCTAAATTCATCACAACATTTTTAAATAAGAAAAACAAAATCTATTTATTCTAACAAAGGATATAAACAATGTCAATACATATACCTGTGAACTCGGGCTGAAATAATCTTCTCTATTAAGTTATTAATTATAGCTAAGCTAGACTACTTGTATCAGTGAGAGAAAATTCACTTTTTCCCTCTGAATTTTACCTTTTTATTGTTTTTTTTTTTTTGTAAAGGGTAAAGTTCTTACTTTTTGTGAATTCTCTAAAGCTGTGTACTAAGCAGTAGTCATTTGACAAATGAACACTGATGAAAAGCAGAGAACAAAAGTAACCCGACTTTACTTTGTTAAAATTGTTCTGCTGATCACTTTGTTCATGGCCTCTTTCACATCTTTGTTCCTCAGACTGTAGATCATGGGGTTCAACATGGGGATCACCGTGGTGTAAAACACAGCCACCATCTTTCCCTGCTCCACAGACTCCTCTGTGGGATGTCTGAGATACATGAAAATGAGGGTTCCGTAGAATATGATGACAGTTGTCACATGGGACCCACAGGTGGAAAAGGCCTTGCGCCTCCCTGCCGCCGAGTTCATCTGCAGAATGGCAATGAGGATGAACAGGTAAGATAAGATAACTACCATCAGAGAATATGTGAAATTAATACCAGCGAGTATGATCATTGAATATTCTTTAACAAAGGTTCCAGCACAGGCCATTTTGATGAGAGGTGGGTCTGCACAGTAAAAGTGGTTGATCTCAATCTTCCCACAGAAGTACAAGCCATAGGTCCATAATGTTGCTGCCAGACTAATCAGAAAACCATACACATAAGGGAAGGAAATCAGTCGGATACAGGCAATCCTTGACATTTTGCTGCCATAGAGCAAAGGGTTCCCAATGGCCATGTACCTATCAAAGGCCATCACAGCAAGAATGAAAACTTCTACATGGACGAGAGCAATGAAAAAGAAACATTGTACCAAACAGCCAGTGTAAGAAATCGTTTTTGTCTCTGATAACAGGTTTCCCAGCATTTTAGGGGTGACATTGGAGGAAAACCACACATCAACAAATGACAAATGACTCAAAAAAAAGTACATGGGGCTGCTGAGTTGTGGACTGACCTTAATTAACAGGATCATGCTGATATTACCCACCACGGTGATCATGTAGACCAGCAGGAAAATGACAAAGAAGAGAAGCTGCCATTCTCGACGACTGGTTAGTCCCAGAAGGATAAACTCTGTCACATCCGTGAAGTTGGGCATTTTCTCTGTTCTTGGTCAATATTATTTGCAAGCCTCTGGGATAATTAAAATGAAACAAATTCAAAACCAAATACTTATTACTAATTTATATTTTTTATGTATTCTTTCAATTGCTACTGTATTAATTATCTATGAAAGTGTTATTCCATTCTTTTCAACAAATCATGTCTGAACACTTGCTATGTAACAGTCTCTCTGATAATTATGAATACTAGATGGATAAATACACAACTCTAATTACATAACAGTTGTACAAAATGTGATTTAACCAGGCTAGTACTAAAATTTGTAAGTGGCCAATTGTCCGTTAACTACTTTCTAAATACCCCTTGTTTCTAACACTGGCATATTTGGTAGTCACACGTTTTTAAAATATTTATGGAGAGCTAGTTTCTTTTTTAATGTGTAACAAATACTACTTTATGTCCTTCTAATTGCAACCATCTTATCCAAGATTATAAATGGAAGCTACTTAATCAGATGTATTATCAGCCCTCAGTTCAGTTCAGTCCCTCAGTTGTGTCTGACTCTTTGTGACCCCATGGACTGCTGCACGCCAGGCTTCCCTGTCTATCACTAACTCCTGGAGCTTGCTCAAATTCAATTATCAGCCTTAGTTACCAGATAAAAAGTTATCCTTAATCTAAGCCTGCTAGTTGTGCTCATTAAAGAGAGATAACCTGGTCACAATAGTCATTAAAATAAAGAGGAAACCTCACATTCAAGCATTATGCATATTTCCTAGCTAAGGACTCTTTCATATCTATCATGCAATTATAATAAACTAGATATCCTCCACTGTTATGTGCTGCAATTAAGAAATGAGTAAAATGAAGAGATGAATGCGAATCTTTAGAGTGCAATTAATGTAATAAATACTATAATATCATACCTATTCTAGAGATGATGAATTATACAGGAGGATATGCATAGGTTATATGCAAACACTAGGCCATTGTGTAGGAAGGACTTGAATCTCCACAGAGTTTGGTTTCTTGGGAAGAGAAGCAAACCCTGTTGGCTACTGAAGGAGGATTGTATTTGTCTCAAATGTGTTCAAGGGTCATTTTGAACTTCCTGTGAACTTATTTGCCCAACAGGAACAGGAAGAAGAAAATCAGATTAGAGATTTACCTGTAAACTGACCAAATAATGCTAGCTTATTACAGATGAATGGATAAGAAAGCTGTGGTACATATACACAATAGAGTATTATGCAGCCACTAAAAAGAATACATTTGAATCAGTTCTAATGAGGTGAATGAAACTGGAGTCTTTTATACAGAGTGAAGTAAGCCAGAAAGAAATACACCAATACAGTATACTAATGCATATATATGGAATTTAGAAGGATGGTAACGATAACCCTGTATGCAAGATAGCAAAAGAGACACAGATGTATAGAACAGTCTTTTGGACTCTGTGGGAGAGGGAGAGGGTGGGATGATTTGGGAGAATGGCATTGAGCAAGCCACTCCAGTGTTCTTGCCTGGAGAATCCCAGGTATGAGGGAGCCTGGTGGGCTGCGGTCTATGGAGTCGCACAGAGTCGGACATTACTGAAGTGACTTAGTAGTATGAAATGAATCACCAGTCCAGGTTTGATGCATGATACTGGATGCTTGGGGCTGGTACACTGAGACGACCCAGAGGGATGCTACGGGGAGGGAGGAGGGAGTGGGGTTCAGGATGGGGAATACACGTATACTTGTGGCGGATTCATGTTGATGTATGGCAAAACCGATACAATATTGTAAAGTAATTAACCTCCAATTGAAATGAATAAATCTATATTAAAAAAATAAGATAATGTATTAATTTTTGGAAAAAAGTTGAATGCCCTGAACAAGAACACTGGATATTTAGTGTTTGGCAATTTCATATTCAAAGATAAATTGATGAAAACAAGTTGTAGAAACCATCATAAATAATAGAGGAAACACAAAGGTGAAGGAGAGGTTTCATCCCTGAAAAGGACTGCAAACACATCAGCAGGACATGCTGGTATTAAATCAGCAGAATGTGCTGTGGCTGCTAGTGGTGCTCGCCCTCATGTGGGACTCACTGTGCAGGGTTCGAGATCTTTGTTCCCTGAGCAAGGATGTAACCTGTGTCCCCTGAATTGGGAGTGTGGTGTGTTAACCACAGGACCGCTAGAGATGTCCCCACACTAACGCATTTCTAAAGCATAAGCATTAGAGAACAGTGTATTTGACACGTCAGATCTAATTGTGTGGTATCAAGGATGATCTAGGGAAAAAATGATATTAAAAGCAGATCAAACCATTCCATCCTAAAGGAAATTCATCTTGAATATTCATTGGATGGACTGATGCTGAAGCTGAAGCTCCATTATTTTGGACACTTAATGCAAAGAACTGATTCATTGGAAAAGATCCTGATGCTGGGAAAGATTGAGCACAAGAGGAGAAGGGAACAACAGAAGATGGGAAGGTCAGTGACTCAATGGACATGAATCTGAGCAAACTCTCCAGCAGATAGTGGAGGATAGAGGAGCCTGGCATGCTACAGCCCATGGGGGCACAATAACTTAGCAACAGACAAAACAAACAGCAATATGAAAGGTAGCTTTGAAAAAGCTAAATTCATGAAATTCTGTGTGCTGATTAGTCTGATAATTGTTACCTTTGGCGAACTTACAGGGAATCTGGAGTGGTCAGGTCTGATCTTAGGAGGGGTGAAGTTTGGAAAAAAAGTGAAGAGTCTGGGGGACTTAGAAGCATTTAGATGGTTTTCCTCACCATCTCCAGGCAAACGTATGGACACTAAACCTCGAATATTGTATTTTTCTGTGTTTCAAATTTATTTCAGTTTAGTTCAGTTCAGTTGCTCAGTCGTGTCTGACTCTTTGCGACCCCAAGAATCGCAGCATGCCAGGCCTCCTTGTCCATCACCAACTCCTGAAGTTCACTGAGACTCACATCCTTCAAGTCAGTGATGCCATCCAGCTATCTCATCCTCTGTCATTCCCTTCTCTTCCTATCCCCCAATCCCTCCCAGCATCAGAGGCTTTTCCAATGAGTCAACTCTTTGCATGAAGTGGCCAAAGTACTGGAGTTTCAGCTTTAGCATAATTCCTTCCATTGAAATCCCAGGGCTATTCTCCTTTAGGATGGACTGGTTGGATCTCCTTGTAGTCCAAGGGACTCTCAAGAGTCTTCTCCAACACCACACTTCAAAAGCATCAATTCTTTGGTGCTCAGGTTTCTTCATAGTCCAACTCTCACATTCATACATGACCGCTGGAAAAAACATAGCCTTAAATAGAAGGACCTTTGTTGGCAAAGTAATGTCTCTGCTTTTCAATATGCTATCTAGGTTGGTCATAACTTTCGTTCCAAGGAATAAGCATCTTTTAATTCATGGCTGCAGTCACCATGTGCAGTGATTTTGAAGCCCCCAAAAGTTAAGTTTGACACTGTTTTCACTTTTTCCCCATCTATTTCCCTTGAAGTGATGGGACCAGATGCCATGATCTTCGTTTTCTGAATGTTGAGCTTTAAGTCAACTTCTTCACTCTCCTCTTTCACTTTCATCAAGAGGCTTTTTAATTCCTCTTCACTTTCTGCCATAAGGGTGGTGTCATCTGCATATCTGAGGTTATTGATACTCTGCTGGCAATCTTGTTTCCAGTTTGTGTTTCTTCCAATCCAAGTGTTTTTCATGATGTACTCTGCATATAAGTTAAATAAGCAGGGTGACAATATACAGCCTTGATGTATTCCTTTTCCTATTTGGAACCAGTCTGTTGTTCCATGTCCAGTTCTAACTGTTTCTTCCTGACCTGCATATAGGTTTTTTAAAAGGCAGGTCAGGTGGTCTGGTATTCCCATCTCTTTCATAATTTTTCACACTTTATTGTGATCCACACAGTCAAAGCCTTTGGCATAGTCGATAAAGCAGAAACAGATATTTTTCTAGAACTCTCTTGCTTTTTCCATGATCCAGCAGATATTAGCAATATTAGAAGGGAAATGAAAAATTGGGAAATAAAAAATTATCGAGGGCCATGTCAAAAACGGGCCTCTGTTATTTTTTATTTCCCTATTTTTCATTTCCCTTCTAATTGTGCTTTCTCACTTTTTTCTTTATCCACTTTCTCCTTCTCTTTCTCTGCCCTGGTCTTTTTGTTTGAAAAATATGCTTTATGTGCATAGCCATCATCATATATCACAGTCAGGTTTGGTTATCTTTATACCTAATTATATAAACAGGTGAGAAAGAGTTTAGAAAGAGAAAAGAATATGGTATCAAAGAACAATATTTTCCCAAAAGACCTAATTCTTTTTGGACAATTTTTACATAATCAATTCCTTACTGGAGAATGCAAAATAATTAAGTTGGGCAAGTTTTATGCTTTTCAGCTTTTTAAGATTCAATAGAATAAGAACTTTCTAGGTGAATAGCTGGCATTTTCCTTCATTTTGTTCAAAAAATAAATTTTTGAACAATTCTGACAGTTGGCCAGCTTTTAAATTCTCCAGCCATTAGCTTCCCATTAGAATATTTTATAGAGAATTTCCCACTGCTTGGAGTTGGCAGTGAGGAAAATTCTCTCTTCCTGGTCTCAGTTATAGTTTCACTGTGAAATCTGAGGGCCAAGATTCTTGGTTCAAAGAGGAATATGCAGAAATCAAATGCTGGCCCAGGGATATCTTGCATGAGTCAGTTAGTGACTTAAGGTGGTCACTTGAATGGAAACTAGTTTTGCATTAAATTCATTGCAGTGTGACTTAAAGGCCAGGCTGAACCTGCAAAGGAAGACTGACTCTATGAAATCTGAGCTGACCGGTCTCCAGACTCCTTGGGTTTTTTCTTTATGCCTGGTATTCTGGCTAAAAATTGATCTGCAAGGCCATGTGTTTCCAAACAGTTTATTTTTTGCTTAAGAAAGCTAGAGTTGACTTCTATTTTGGCAAGAAATAAAGAAAAAAAAATACTAACAATAACCAAAATACTAGTGTTTGCTTTTTTATGTAGACGTCATCTATATTTACTAAATGTTTGCACTTTTCCGGTCATTGGTATTTCTTTTTTTTCTATCCAGTTATTTATAAATCATAAGTCTAATTTTGGTATCATACCTGACTGAACAAATAAGCAGGCTTTTGATGGTTATAAATACACATAGAATAAAGAAATCTACCTACCAACGGCAGAAGAGCTGTCTTCAGAAAGAATATCAATGGCTTTTCTAAGGAATGATGAAGACCTGATTTATATCATTTGTAGGTTGATACCATTTTCCTAAGAGATTGCACTAACAAGTGAGGGTGAAATAATTACTTTTTAAGATAATTATTCTTTGAGTTCTCTGGAGAAATAACAACTGGATACAAGGCAGATTTCCCATGGGATCCAACCTTTAGTCTCAATATTTTTCTTCTTACATTGAAAAGTCCACACCATAGTATTGATGTCTGCCGTGGATGCTCATACTAAATTATATTTGCCATAATATTAGCTTAATGCAATTTCTTCTACACCATTATCAAAACTTTGTGTAGCAATGTGTTACTACCTTACTTAGTGTTATGGATTGAATTGTGTTCCTTTATAATCCTCATATCAACATCTCCACTGTCAGTACTTCATAATATGTCTGAATTTGGAGATAGCCTTTTGAAAGAGGAAATTAAAGTGCCATGAGTTCATGTGAGTGGGTCCCAACTCAAGATGACTGCTGTCTTTATTATTTTTTTAATAAGAGATTAGTACATAGAAACTCACAAAGGGTAGAACACCTACAGATACAGGGAAATGACAGGCATCTGCAAGCCAAGACGGAGGCTTCAGAATGAAACCAACCCTACTGACACTTTGATCTTGAATTTATAGCCTCCAAACCAGGAGAAAATCCGTCTCCCTGGTTTAAGCCTCCCAGTGTGTGGTACTTCGTTATGGCAGCCCTAGCTAATCGATATGCTCTGTGTTTTACAAACAGAATGCTTTGATACTGGAATGAAGCTTTCCTTCTTTGAAGACTAGTGTCATTTTTTATATATGTTTAATCTTTATAGTAAAGTTTAATACACACATCCAAAATGTACATAGCACAAACACGTACAGCCTAATGAATTGTTAACACAGTAAGCAAACTTTTAAGACCTGTTTCAAAAGCAAGGAGAAGATTAACACTACTTCAGACCACATCTCACCTCCTTTCTCAGTTACTATCCCTCAGGTTAGCTGTATCTTCACTTTTAATGGGCTTCCCTGGTCGCTCAGATGGTGAAGAATCTGCCTGCAGTGTGGGAGACCTGGATTCAATCCCTGGGTCAGGAAGAACCCCTGGAGAAGGAACTGACAGCCCACTCCAGCATTCTTGCCTGGAGAATCCCATGGACAGAGAAGCCTGGCAGACCATGGTGCGGCAAAGAGTCGGACACGACTGAGCAGCCACATGATGCGATGAAGACGTGATCATTTGTATCACTGTAGATCCCTTGTGTTGGTTTCTGAATTTTATATAACTGAAATCAAAGAGAATATATTCTTCCATGTATTGTCTTTTAGTGAACTTTAGATGTCTGATTATTGTGTGGATTATTGTCTTAGTTTGCTAGGACTGTTATAGTAAAAATACCATAAACAATAGCTTTTTTTTTTTTCCTGAGAGGTTAGTGGAACTCATCTTTTGTTCAGTGATTTGGAAGACAAGGGTGATTCATGGAAATGCATATTAGGATCTTGACAAGAGGGAACTGGTCAACACAACACTAAATCTGTAAATAAATGGGGAGCTAAAGTGACAGCAAAGATAAAGAGAGGATAAATAAACTACTGGGCTTCCCTGGTGACTCAGCAGTAAAAATTCTACCTGCAATGCAGGAGCTGAGGTATACTCAGGTTTGACCACTGGGTTGGAAAGACACCATAGAGGAAGTCATGGTAACCACTTCAGTATTCTTGCCTGGAGAATTCAAGGACAGATGACCCCGGCTGGCTATAGTCTATAGGGTGGCGAAGAGTTGGACACAATTGAAGAGACTTAGCACATATGCAAATTACCAATTCATATATATATATATATATATATATATATGTATATATTGTAAAGTGTATACCCAGATGAAAGCAAGAACTACACATCTTAGTGAGGAATAAAAGTAGTCTGAGAAAGGGACTATCATTTGCCAGATTAACAATAGTGGCCACTCCTATAGTCACTCTCTACCTTGGCTAAAATAATTCATTGTTCTCCACAGAATTCTTATCTCAGAAACGTAACAAATAATGACAGCCTTACACCTTTCTTGTCACTACTCAGGTTTAAAGGATTTAAGGTTCTTATCTATAACAAATTTCAGTTCAGTTCAGTTCACTTTAGTCGCTCAGTCATATCTGACTCTTTGCAACCCCATAGACTGCAGCACGCCAGGCCTACCTGTCCATCACCAACTCCCAGAGTCCATGCAAACTAATGTCCATTGAGTCAGTGATGCCATCCAGCCATCTCATCCTCTGTCTTCCCCTNGAGTTGACTCATTGGAAAAGACTCTGATGCTGGGAGGGATTGGGGGCAGGAGGAGAAGGGGACGACCGAGGATGAGATGGCTGGATGGCATCATGGACTCGATGGAAGTGAGTTTGAGTGAACTCCGGGAGATGGTGATGGACAGGGAGGCCTGGTGTGCTGCGACTCATGGGGTCACAAAGAGTCAGACATGACTGAGTGACTGAACTGAACTGATAAACTTTTTGACAAAACAATTGCTCCAAAAAGCTTGTTAATCAAGATGATCTACAGAATATCTGTGTCAGAAAGTCACATGGGACAGTGGAATCTCACACTTAACATTTGTTCTGATGATCCTGTCACAGATGTTCCCAGAATCAGACTTTAAAAATATAATTACAAACCTAAACACAAAGGCACAGTCAGCAGAGTCCTATAAACACATGACGAATCAGTGAACAAAGATTGCTACGTGAAATGAATTCTCACATAGTATTTTGAGGATGGTCTACAGCAATGACAGAGTGTTTCCATAAAGAAAAGAAACAAGCTTGGCATAAAAAATATTTAAGTTATTAAATATGACTCCATCTATCTAGATATATGACAATCTGTAGCTTACTATTTCGTCGTCACTTCTAAATAAGTGCTGAGTCCCCTCTTTTGTACTCCAAACATGCCTTTATGCTTTTATTTCTCTCACACTTCATTTTTTTTAAACTTGCCCAATTCTTGTCTCATTTCCAAATGAATCACTAAAACTTACTGCAGTTATGAATTTAGAAATACAGTTTAAAAAAGTGCTTTTGTACGTATACCTCCCTTCCATTTTATATTAAGTACTTAATATACATCTTTGGAATAAGCTAATAGTAGTTACTGATAGTAGATAATGATTCTTACGCAGAAGGCAATTCATTTCCTGATTTTAAATAGGAATAATAATATGGGCTTTGTTTCACTCTAAAATCTTTATGGACATCACAAAGTAGTCCGAAAAGTATTTATTGATAATTAATACATTATGTGTTTATGCATTATAGATGGAAAAATGAACTAAAGCTTCAAAATTCCTGCCTTTCTGGCATTCACATTCTAGTGGACACAGAAGGATAATGTCACAATAAATCATTATTGTTTCAAATGACTCTGGCATGGAGGAAAAGAAAGAAAATGAAGGAAAGGTTGTTTAAATTTTAAACAGTAACATTAACAAGGAACTCGTATAAAAGCAACTTTTTAAATAACAAGTTGAAAGAGAAAGAAAAAATCAATCTGGCAATTCAAAGGAGAATATTCTAGGAAGGATAAGGACCAGAGGCAAAGACACCATGTGTGATACATTTGGAAACCTCTAGGTCTATGTGAACTGGACATGGAACAACATACTGGATCCAAATTGGGAAAGGAGTATACTAAGGCTGTATGTTGTCACCCTGCTTATTTATCTTACACACAGAGTACATCATGAGAAATGCGGGCTGGAAGAAGCACAAGGTAGAATCAAGATTGCTGAAAGAAATATCAATAATGTCAGATATTCAGATGACACCATCCTTATGGCAGATATTGAAGATAAACTAAAGAGTCTCTTGATGAAAGTGAAAGAGGAGAGTGAAAATGTTGCCTTTAAACTCAACATTCAGAAAACTAAGATCATGGCATCTGGTTCCATCACTTCATGGCTAATAGATGGGGAAAGAATGGAAACAGTGACAGACTATTTTGGGGGGCTCCAAAATCACTGCAGATGGTGACTGCAGCCATGAAATTAAAAGATGTTTGCTCCTTGGAAGAAAAGTTATGACCAACATAGACAGCATATTAAAAAGCAGGACATTACTTTGCCAACAAAGGTCCGTCTAGTCAAAGCTGTGGTTTTTCCAGTGGTCATGTATGGATGTGAGAGCTGGACTCTAAAGAAAGCTGCTGCTGCGTTGCTGCATCACTTCAGTCGTGTCGGACTCTGTGTGACCCCATAGATGGTAGCCCACCAGGGTGTCCCGTCCCTGGGATTCTCCAGGGAAGAACACTGAAGTGGGTTGCCATTTCCTTCTCCAATACATGAAAGCGAAAAGTCAAGTCATGAAGAATTGATGCTTTTGAGCTGTGGTGTTGGAGAAGACTCTTGAGAGTCCTTTGGTAAACAAGGAGATCCAACCAATCCATCCTAAAGGAAATCAGACCTGAATATTCATTGGAAGGACTGATTGAGAAGCTGAAACTCCATACTTTGGCCACCTGATGTGAAGAGCTGGCTCATTGGAAAAGACCCTGATTCTGAGAAATTGGAAGTGGGAGGAGAAGGGGACTACAAAGGGTGAGATGGTTGTATGGCATTACCGACTCAATGGACATGAATTTGAGTAAACCCTGGGAGTTGGTGATGGACAGGGAAGCCTGGCTGCTGCGGTTCATGGTATCACAAAGAGTCAGACACGACCAAACAACTGAATGGAACTGAACTGAGGCCTATATGTGCATGTAGAGAATTCATGCAGAGGAATGCAGAAAATCAGCACAGATGTTTCAATTCATTGAGAGAGTGGTTTATTTCTGCCTATGAGATTTCAAGATATCACCACATTCACTGCAGAAAAAGAAGTTAATTGGTGGTTTATTTCCACTTTCCTATAAGAAGTTCCAATAAATAAGCTAAAATCAGGTTATCTGCTTGTATTCCAGCAACAAGGTGGCTTAGGAGATTTTTCATGTTCTTCAGCACCCAAGAATCCCAGAGAGAGAATAGGTAGTAGTTACTGAAAGAGAAAATGCCAGAAAGAAAAAGATCAGGATGTAGAAATTTCAGGTTTATTAAGACATGGCAGGAAACTAGACTGATGGACCACTCCACTATTGCAGGAGGACTTGTTCATTACATGTCACATGATGATTGCTTCTGGGATCTGAAAAGGTCTTGATTCACAGTCTCAGTGACCTGTATGAATCCAAGCATACCCCGACTGGAGGGCAGCAGGAGTGCTGATAGGTGGAGAGATACCAAAACCTTTATGGAGAGTAAGAAAGAAAATCACAGCTGACCTGGCTACCTTTGTTAGCCTAGAATGACAGGTAAGCATCTTCTTAACTGGGCACTTGTGAGTTTACTCCCTCACAGCCAAGGAGAGCCTCTCTCTGATGGAGGAAGAGACAGCAAAGGAGCAATTCAAGGACAGTTCCTGCTGCGGTGGCCAAGTCGCTTCAGTCGTGTCTGACTCTGTGAGACCCCATAGATGGCAGCCCACCAGGCTCGGCTGTCCCTGGGATTCTCCAGGCAAGAACACTGGAGTGGATTTCCATTTTCTTCTCCAACACATGAAAGTGAGAAGTGAAAGAGAAGTCAATCAGTCGTGTCTGACTCTTAGCGACCCCATCGACTGCAGCCTACCAGGCTCCTTCGTCCATGGGATTTTTCCAGGTAAGAGTACTGGAGTGGGGTTCCATTGCCTTCTCTGTCAAGGACAGTAGAAAGCTACAAATTGTTAAACCTGGGTAACTAGGACAATCTACACAACAGACACTATCCAGTAACAGAGAAAATATACAACATCCTTGTTCAAAAATAATTAAGGATTTCAAGACAGTGAGGAAGAACATTATATTTAATCTGTAAAGTTTCTGAAAACAGAGCCCTGTCAACTGCATTAGTTACATGTACATGAAATCAGCCATTCCTACAGCAATCAGGCCAGCAGAACTGACAATAGCGTATATGGAGCAGGAGAGCATCCTCACTTCTTCAAAAAAGAAATGGAAGGAAGAAAGGAAGGAAGGAGACAGTCCAGAAAGCCAGAGTTCAGCCCTGATGATATCCCCCTGGAGAGGAATCCAGCTCAGTGGGCTGGAGCTCAAGATTGAGGACAGGAGGAGGGGGCAACAGAAGAGATGGTTGGATAGCATCACAGACTCAAAGAACACGAGTGTGAGCAAACTCCAGGAGACAGTGAAGGACAGTGAAGCCTAGTGCACTGCAATCCATGGAATGGCAAAATGTCGGACATGAATATGTGCCTGAACAACAGGTGCTACTGCTAAGTCACTTCAGTCGTGTCTGACTCTGTGCGACCCCATAGACAGCAGCCCACCAGGCTCCCCCGTCCCTGGGATTCTCCAGGCAAGAACACAGGGGTGCGTTGCCATTTCTTTCTCCAATGCATGAAAGTGAAAAGTGAAAGTGAATTTGCCTAGTCGTGTCTGACTCTTCACGACCCCATGGACTGCAGCCCACCAGGCTCCTCTGCCCATGGGATTTTCTAGGCAAGACAACAGCAACTGAAACATAAAGATTTGCACATGTGTATTTTGAGCAGTGTAAAGTTGGTGGACCTGACATATAGAACGGACTTTTGGCCTCTGAGGGAGAGGGAGAGGGTGGGATGATTTGAGAGAATGGCATTGAAGCATGTATACTATCATATAAGAAATGAGGCTCTGGTCTATGTTCGAGGCAGGATGCAGGATGCTTGGGGCTGATGCATGGGGATGATCCAGAGAGACGTTGTGGGGTGGGAGGTGGGAGGTGAATTCGGGATTGGGAGCTCGTGTATACCTGTGGTGGATTCATGTCGATGTATGGCAAAGACAATAGAGTATTGTAAGGTAAAATAAAGTAAAAAAAAAAAAAAAAGACATACCAAGGCTTACTTCTGGTGTGGATATGAACCCATTTTCTCAACGTCTGCTTAGGAAAGTTCATTGATGCTGCTCTAAGCTGAATACCCTTGATGTATTTCTAGCAGGATTTGGGAGGTAGGACCCTGTTCTTTAAGCAAATCTCAGAAGTACTTAGCAGCAGCAGAAACAAGTGTGTCATTAGGAATCAGCCTTTCGGGGATTCACTGTAACACTGTGGGATCAAAGAGCTAATCATATGTTTCAGACATATTTTTTCATATTTTCTAATTTATTATTTGCCCTGAGAGTTATGTGGAAGGCAAGCAATGATTTCAGTTTCACATTTTGAAGATGGTCTTATTTTATGTTTTCTCTATTTTTATACTGAAACTTCCTCTTCTCCTAAAACCCAGAGCTCTTAGCAATGTCCTTCCTAATGGACATCCATGTCTTGGGCAAGATTAGGCATAGGCAGGACTATGAAGTAGACGAGGTATTTAGCAATCACCTTATTGAGCACTTCTTATGTGTGGAGCACTTTCCCATTGGCATTTATTTGATTCCTCAAAATGACACTTGGAGGTGGGGATTCCTTCCTGTCATTTCAGCTAAAGAATCAGGCCCTCCACTAAAGGAACAGTAAACCCTATGCACATGTCTAGACAGTGGCAGGGTAGGACTTTTTAAATTAATTATTTTGTTTATTTTACTTTACAATATTGTATTGGTTTTGCCACACATTGACTTGAATCCACCATGAGTGTACATGTATTCCCCATCCTGAACCCCTCTCCCACCTCCCTCCCCATCCCATCCCTCTGGGTCATCCCAGTGCACCAGCCCTGAGCACCCTGTCTGATGCATTGAACCTGGACTGGTGTAGGTTTTGAATTTCTGCCTTCCTGCACCCAAATGACTAGTTTTTCTTTTTCAATTTTTATTTTATTTTACTTATTTTTATTTATTTGGCTGCACAGGATCTTAGTTGTGGCATGTGGGATCTAGTTCCCCAACCAGGGATCAAACTCAGGGCCCCAGCATTGAGAGCTCGGAGTGTTAACCACTGGACCACTGGGGCAAGTCCCCTCTTTTTCAATTTTTTAAATTATGCAAGTGTGATAACACATATGCAGGAGATGGGAAATACAGAACGAAGTGACATAGTTCCACTATATTTTACAATTATTTTTAAGTATGAAAAATAAGATTTTTAGTTAGAGTTTTAATACCAAACCCTCAAAAATTAATAAAATGAATATATAGGAACATAGAAGGATATAGTATACCTGAAAACATCATGAACCAATTCAACATATTAAGCTTTATACAATTTTCACACAATAGTAAGATACAAATTCTATTCAAGTTCCCACAGGCTATAAACTAAGAGATACTGGAACATATCCAGGGACATAAAAGAAGGTGCAAAATGTTCAGAGTCTGAAAGGTATTGAAACCATACAGAGTCTGTTCTCTTATCACTGGAGAATTATGTTAGAAATGATATCAAAATATATTTGGAAATAACCCACATATTTTCAAGTGAAATGTGACATTTGCCAAGAAAGATCTTTGACTTGATTTAATGATTGAAAGCTTCAATAAAATTAGAAAACTGAAAAAAAAATGAAAATGGGTGATTGCAGAGAATAAAGCATTTAAATGAGAAATTAATATCAAAGATATTTTCAAAACCACTTTTTCAATTATGGGAAGGGAAGCTGCCTTTCCTCAACCTGAAGTCACAGTTTTTCCTCTTTCTCTCACTTTTTAAAAAATTCTTGTTTCAGCATCTTTTCAGTTGGTGCTTTCATTGTTCTCCTCTGGTTCATGTTAATCTTGAAAATGGGAAATGCTTACATGGAAGTATTCTCAAAGGATGCTTTCTTGCCTCCACAGAACTGGGTTTGACCTCCATTCTCCCCTCTGTCTTACCCCTTTGTCCCATCCTTGGCTGACACACTCAGTTTTCATCACCTACTAATATTTCTGTTGCTACCACTAGACCGCAATCTCTTATCTGTAAGAACTGTAATCTCCACAGTTTAGCTTGTGCCCTGGAGATTAATACTTGATCAACAAGCAGTGATGGGGAGAATCAAGATCCCACATGCCATGTGTCTCATGATGTGGCAAAAAAATAAAAGTTAACAAATATTGATGAATAATTTAAGGAGTGTGTGCAGTGTATAATTCAGCAAATATACTGCACTTCTTGTCTTCTTGTATATTGTTTCCCAGGTACATTTGCATTTATTGAATACACAACCTCATTTCCCACACTTGAAATTCTGTAGGGAGATCATATGGGATGAATGACTCTCTTTAAAAACTGCAGGGAAAGAAATGAATGGAAATAATTGATTATGGGTAATAGACATCAAATCCTTAATATGTGCAAGGCATTGACCTCACCACTTTACATGGGTTAGTTCAGTCAATCCTCACAAACTCTTTGGGTCATTGGTATTATTATATTCACTTTACAAAAGGGACACTGAGGACAGTAGAGGATAATTAACTTTCTCTATCATGTTGCTATTAATAAATTGTGAGATTGGGTTTAAACAGATTAATAGATAGTCTTTGATATGTTGTTTAGGGAAGAAATGTGGCAAGCTCAAGCAGTGCTACATTCTGGGTCAGTTCAGTCAGTTCAGTTCAGTTGCTCAGTCGTGTCCTACTCTTTGTGACCCCATGAACTGCAGCATGCCAGGCCTCCCTGTTCATCACCAACTCCCGGAGTTCACTCAGACTCATGTCCATCGAGTCCATGATGCCATCCAACAATCTCATCCTCGGTTGTCCCCTTCTCCTTCTGCCCCCAATCCCTCCCAGCATCAGAGTCTTTTCCAGTGAGTCAACTCTTCTCATGAAGTGGCCAAAGTACTGGAGTTTCAGCTTTCGCATCATTCCTTCTAAAGAAATCCCTGGGTTGATCTCCTTCAGAATGGACATTCTGGGTAGAGGCAATCATTCATTTATTCATTTATTCATTAATCCATAGAGTTAATACATTTTTAAGGAAAAGCTTCTCTTTGCACTTTGCTATGAATGTAGAGAGTAGAATAGAAACATAAATGATAATTTGTGTCCTTAAACCATTTCCTTTTCACAGTGGGAAAGGTGAGACATGCATATTTAAAATCACACAATAGGATTTTAGATTGTTAAAAATTCTTCTTGAAGACCATTCTGGAAAGTGGTAGTGTATAGAGGTTAATTCTCCTTAATGCACTTAATTCTCCATAATGAGAAAGGGCTATAATAATAGTTCAAGAAATATTTATTGAGAATCATCTTATCTACAGGTTTTGTGATAAATATTCACTTCAAACAGTGAGCAAAACTACACATGAAGCTTGCCCCCATGGAGCTGAGTCCTCCAAAGTTACACTGTTTCTTCTGGTTCGTGGACAGCATACTGAAGGGCAACAGCCTAGACTAATAACTGTAGTTCATTGTTCCAGACCTGAGTATTTTTGGGTGAGATATTCTTCCATAAAGACATAGCCATAAAGAACCTGAAAACCCATCATGATAATGCAAAGGCTTTTGAATCAAAAGTTAAGAGTTACCGTTTATTGGAAATTGCAGGTGTTGCCATCCGAGTGACCATATTTATTCTGGGACTCTCTTCAATGCTTGTTTTATGTTGTTGTTCCACAGGCTGTCAATCAGTGGATTAAGTATTGGATGTACAAATGTGTAGAAAACAGCTATTATCTTGGATCCTTCAGCATTCTTATCTGTTGGTGATCTTAAATATGTGCAGAAGATTGCCCCATAACATAGGGTTACAATTGTCACATGGGAATCACAGGTGGAGAATGCCTTGTGTCTTGCTTCTGCTGATTTGATCCTGAGAGTGGCAGCAAGACTGAAGGCATAAGACACAGGATGATGATGAGGGAGTTGCAGAGGTTGAAGCCTGCTGATATGAGCAAAGAAAGCTCTTCCACATGAGTTTGAGACCAAGCAAGCTTAATGAGTGGCGGGTCAGCACAGTAGAAATGGTTGACGACATTTGATCTACAAAAGCTTAGACAAAAAGTCAGGATGGCCTGGAAGAGTCACGCTTATGCAGATGCACCTGGACATCTTCACACTGTAGTGCAGAGGGTTGCATGTGGCCATAGTGGTCATAGGCCATTGCTGTCAGCATGTAAAACTCAGAGAGGAGAAGTGCTATGAAAAAATAACTGTGCAAAACAGCCAGCAAAGCTGACAGTCTTCTTCTGTGATACCAGATTAGTCAGCATCTGTGCGGGTGCAGTAGAGGTATAGCACAAGTCTACAAAGGAAAAATGAGTCAGGAAGAAGTACATGGGTGTGTGAAGGCGAGGGTCCACTCTGATTAACACCATCATGCCCAGGTTGCCGAGGAGGGTGACCAGGTAAACAACCAGAAACAGCACCAAGAGGAGAGGCTGGGGCTTTGGACGATTCGTGAGCCCCAGGAGAAGGAATTCTCTTAGTGCAGTGTCATTGATGAGGGGCATTTTCTTCACTTGAAACAGATGCAACCAAGGCAGATAAGAAGGTACCTATTTTATTACAATTAAAATGACTTTTCTAATCCTCCAGATGGTATTCAATATGAATATTGTCATACACTGCTGCTTTACGTCTATTAAGCCATTGTTTCCCTTTCTTTAGCTCTTATTTTATTAACATCTTTTACCCATTCTTGTGTCTATGGCTGTATCTGTAGGTAACTATGCTTCTAACCATAGCTACATTCATGGTCACAAGTGAGCTGCATCGTTGTCATCTCCCTGCACTACTTTTAACTATGCAATTCTACTTATCCTGTAAGGCCAGCTTCAAGGCTAGTCCCTTGTGATGCATTTCTCACTCTTCTGTCATTATACCTGGGATTGAATTAATCTCCTTCTGTTTTATACTTCCCAAATACCCTATAAACTCTAATTTATTCTTCAGTGTTAATCAGATTATGTTACCAAAGAAGATTCACTTTCTATTCATGTGTAGTTCTTCAGTTCAGTTAAGTTCAGTTCAGTCACTCAGTCATGTCTGAATTGTTGTGACCCCATGAATTGCAGCACGCCAGGCCTCCTTGTCCATCATCAACTCCCAGAGTCCACCCAAACTCATGTCCATTGAGTCAGCGAAGCCATCCAACCATCTCGTCCTCTACTGTCTGCTTCCCCTCCTGCCCTCAATCCTTCCCGGTATCAGGGTCTTTTCAAATGAGTCAGTTCTTAGCATCAGGTGTCCAGAGGATTGGAGTTTCAGCTTCAACATCAGTCCTTAAAATGAACACCCAGGACTGGTCTCCTTTAGGATAGACTGGTTGGACATCCTTGATGTCCAAGGGACTCTCAAGAGTCTTCTCCAACACCACAGTTCAAAAGCACCAATTCTTTACAACTCAGCTTTCTTTATAGTCCAACACTCACATCCATACATAACTACTGGAAAAACAAAAGCCTTGACTAGATGGACCTTTGTTGAAAAAGTAATGTCTCTGCTTTTGAATATGCTGTCTAGGTTGGTCATAACTTTCCATCCAAGAAGGAAGCATCTTTAATTTCATGGCAGTAGTCACCATCTGCAGTGATTTTGGACCCCCCCAAAATAGTTACTTTTTCTATGGTTTCCCCATCAATTTGCCATGAAAAGATGGGACTGGATGCCATAATCTTAGTTTTCTAAATGTTAAGCTTTAAGCCAACTTTTTCACTCTTGTCTTTCACTTTCACCAAGAAACTCTTTAGTTCTTCTTCACTTTCTGCCACAAGGGTGGTGCCATTGCATTTCTGAGGTTATTGATATTTCTCCCAGCAATCCTGGTTCCAGCTTGTGGTTCATCCAGCCCAAGATTTTTAATGATGTAGTCTGCACATAAGTTAAATAATCAGCGTGACAATATACAGCCTTGACATACTTCTTTTTCTATTTGAAACCAGTCTGTTGTTCCATGTCCAGTTCTAACTGTTGCTTCCTTACCTGCATACAGGTTTCTCAAGAGGCAAGACAGGTGGTCTGGTATTCCCATCTCCTTCAGAGTTTTCCACAGTTTATTGTGATCCACACAGTCAAAGGCTTTGGCACAGTCAATAAAGCAGAAATAGATGTTTTTCTGAAACTCTCTTCCTTTTTCTATGATCCAGCAGATGTTATCAATTTGATCTGTGGTTCTTCTGTGTTTCCTAAAACCAGTTTGAAAATCTGAAATTCATGGTTCATGTATTCCTGAAGCTTGGCTTGGAGAATTTTGAGCATTACTTTGCTAGTGAGTGAAATGTGTGCCATTGTGCAACAGTTTGAACACTCTTTGGCATTGCCTCTTTGGGACTTGAATGAAAACTGACCTTTTCCAAGCCTATGGCCACTGCTGTATTTTCCAAATTTGCTGACGTATTGAGTGCATCATTTTCACAGCATCATCTTTTAGGATTTGAAATAGCTCAGCTGGGAATCTATCACCTCCATTAGCTTTGTTCATAGTGATGATAGTGATACCTCCTGAGGCCCACTTGACTTCACACTACAAGTTGTTTGACTCTAGGTGATTGATGATACCTTCGTGGTTATCTGGGGCATTAAGATCTTTTTTGTATAGTTCTTCTTCTTGCCACCTTTTCTTAATATCTTCTGCTCTGTTAGGCCCGTACTATTTCTGTCCTTTATTTAGCCAACTTTGCATGAACTGCTCCCTTGGTATCTCCAATTTGCTTGAAGAGTTCTCTAGTCTTTCCTATTCTATTGTTTTCCTCTATTTCTTTGCATTGATCACTTGGGGTTGCTTTCTTATCTTTCCTTGCTATTCTTCAGAATTCTGTATTCAGATGGATATATCTTTTCTTTTCTCCTTTGCCTTTCACTTCTCTTCTTTTCTCAGCTATTTGTAAGGCCTCCTCAGACAACCATTTTGCCTTTTTGTGTTCCTTCTTGGGGATGGTTTTGATCACTGCCTCCAGTACAATGTTATGAATCCTCATCTGTAGTTCTCCAGGCACTCTATCTATCGATCTATTCCCTTAAATCTACTAACCTCCATGCTGAATGCTATATTACCACTCTGCCCTATCCTTGGCTAATGTACCGCTTTCATTACCTACTGCTATTCCTGTTGCCACTACTAGACTGCCAACATTTTTGAAGAATATGATACCCAGGCTATTAAGGTTCCTGGAGATAATAATTGAAGAGCAAATATGTGCTGAATAATTTAAGGAGAGTGCAGTGTTCATTTAATTCAGTGATTGTACAACAAATCTTGGCACTTCTCTCTCAGGTAATTTTGCATTCACTGAAGACATATCTTTATCCCTAGAAACTGAAACTCTGTAGGGAGATGATACGGGATAAGGGACCCTCTTGTTTTAAAAATACAGGAAAGAAAAAAGAATTGGAGTAGTTTTATATAGATCATAGGCACTGAGTACTTAGTATATGCCAGCATTAGGATTATCACTTTACACGTAGTAGCTTAATTAATCCTCACAAAACCATGGACCATTAGTACTATTGTCTTCATTTTTTAGATTGGAAACTGAGATTAGTAGAGGTTAATTAATTTCTCAGGGAGAGATAACTAATGAATTGTGAGGCTGGGATTCAAACAGACTAATAAATAGTTTTTTTTAATATTAAACAGTTTAGAAAGATATGTGACAAGTTTACATAATATTACGTAGCCTCTGGAGGATTGTGACATTGTACAGGAAACAGAAATCAAGACCATCCCCAAGAAAAAGAAATGGAAAAAAGCAAAATGTTTGTCTGAGGAGGCCTTACAAATAGCTGTGAAAAGAAGGGAAGGGAAAAGCAAAGGGGAAAAGTAAAGATATACCCATCTGAATTCAGAGTTCCAAAGAATAGCAAGGAGAGATAAGAAAGCCTTCCTCAGTGATCAATGCAAGAAATAGAGGAAAAGAAGAGAATGGGAAAGACTAGAGATCTCTTCAAGAAAAATAGAGATATCAAGGGAATGTTTCTTGCAAAGATGGCCTCAATAAAGGACAGAAATGGCATGGACCGTGCAGAAGCAGAAGATACTAAGAAGAGGTACCAAGAATACACAGAACTATACAAAAAAGATCTTCAGGACCCAGATAATCATGAAGGTGTGATCACTCACACTCACCTAGAGCCAGACCTCCTGGAATGTGAAGTCAAATTGACCTTAGAAGCATCACTATGAACAATGCTAATGGAGATGATGGAATTCCAGTTGAGCTATTTCAAATCCTAAAAGATGATACTGTGAAAGTGCTGCACTCAATATGTCAGCAAACTTGGAAAATTCAGAAGTGGCCACAGGACTGGATAAGGTCAGTTTTCATTCCAATCCCAAAGAAAGGCAATGCCAAAGAATGCTCATGCCACTGCACAATTGCACTCATCTCACATGTAAAATAATGTTCAAAATTCTCCAACCCAGGCTTCAGTAATAGGTGGATCGTGAACTTCCAGATGTTCAAGTTGGTTTTAGAAAAGGCAGAGGAGTCAGAGATCAAATTGCCAACATCTGCTGGATCATCAAAAAAGCAAGAGA
Source organism: Neotragus pygmaeus (assembly GCA_006410875.1). Taxonomy (NCBI): domain Eukaryota; kingdom Metazoa; phylum Chordata; class Mammalia; order Artiodactyla; family Bovidae; genus Neotragus; species Neotragus pygmaeus. Next base: position 80,277 of record SJYV01050589.1, on the reverse strand, counting down.
GTTTCAGAAAAACATCTATTTCTGCTTTATTGACTATGCCAAAGCCTTTGACTGTGTGGATCACAATAAACTATAGAAAACTCTGAAGGAGATGGGAATACAAGACCACCTGGCCTGCCTCTTGGGAAACCTCTTTGAAGATCAGGAAGCAACAGTTAGAACTAGACATAGAACAACACACTGGCTCCAAATAGGAAAAGGAGTACGTCAAGGCTGTATATTATCACCCTGCTTATTTAATTTATATGTAGAGTATATCATGAGAAACGCTTGGCTGGAGGAAGCA